>ONZK01001673.1:60219-101801 GCA_900322385.1 Pharnaceum exiguum | reverse complement strand
CCCCCCCCCCCCCCCCCCCCCCCCCCCCCCTTTTCAAGAAAAATAAAAAATTACCATAGTAAACACCCCAATTTGCAATCTTTCTCTCTCACATTGTATAAAGTTCCAATCTTTTCTCCTTTCTCATACACAGCAGTAACGATACTAACCACAATACCCAACAGGCCAACAATGTTAGTAATAACAACAAACAACAGTTAAACTATTTATTCAACACTACCATCAAAATAAAACAAACCCCTCATAGTTTAACACAATACCCAACAGGCCGTAGCCCACTCTCCTAGAGCACCAGCGTCACAATTAACCTTCCACAAACTCAGAGGAAAGTGGTAATCCACCCAGTCTGAAAATTAGTAAAAGATACAGAGGCCTTTCTTGTGCTAGACATTGTACATGCACTTCGCAGATATTTATCTTCCTAATCGCAATCATGACCAACACTTTGAGGGACATCATGTCTGTCTCTCACCTGACAAATTAACAGGTGTTTAATTCCTCCAAAGCTCAAAATGTCAAAAAATCAAACTGGGGCATACCTACTTCATTTTACCTATCATTTTCATCCATCTAAATAAAGCTCACTAAACTCACCATAAGCAATTTTTTCAATTTATGCCCAAGTAAAATATCCAATTTGCAATCTTTCTCTCTCATATACTATAATTATTATAAGCAAAGTTTTGTCCTTTCTATTTTTCTAATTTGCAACAATAATAGTAATAACAAAAAAAAAAACTATTTAACACAACTTTCTTCACTAATCATATTTGAAAAGACCCAATAATAATAGTCAACAAAAAACAATATAACTATTTACTTGACACATTTCATCAAAAAAAACAAAAATTTACCCAACACAAATTACTTCACTAAACTTATTTCAAAAACACAAAAAGTAGTATATGTTCCATTTGCCTTTAAATTTATCCCACATGTACTTTTTTTTGGAGGTCTTATCCCACATGATCATGGGCACCAAAATGACCAAACTACATTTAAACACAAAGTAGATGCCTTCCTGAGTTAAGCAGATGTAAAAGCAACAACAACAACAACAACAACATCTCAGTCTAATCCCATCTCACATGAGGTACAGAGGGAGTCTGATGTACGCAGCCTTACCCCGAAAGATCGGGAGACTGTTTCAGAATGACCCACTTAGAACCTTTATGATAACCTCTTTAAACCTGCAAATGAAAAGCACTTCTAGTAAATAAAAAAAGCTTTCTGGCAATATCCAAAGATGGCTAGATCAACAGCTGGAAGACAACAAGTAATCATCAACAGTTTCATGTTATTCAACTTGATGATGAACATATATGGAACCAGAAATAGGCTTGATAGTACCGCTATCTAGCATCCTGGAAAACATTGACGAACTTTTATGGTACGTATGCTAGGTTGATGGAACTTTCTCCTAAACACCAATTTAGATATTGAGTCTGTCTTTAGTGTCATAGAAGCTTGGCACAAAGTATTCACAGTATTTTTTGTAGTTGTTCAACAGCTCAGTAGTGCTATCGCTAAAAGATGACAGAATAGGATTTTTTGATCACCAGATTTGATAGTATATCCTTATATCTCACATACCAAAAAAAAAACATTCGCAGGAACTTAACAAGCTTATGGTGTAGGAGAAGCTGTAGAAAAATGAATAACAAAGAGAGACAAGAATTTACAGAAATCATTGGCTTCACTACTTTTATGAGCAACACAAGTGAAGTAGTCTGAGCCTCTCATGCATACATCCGAGTACCCGACATTGTAAAAACACTTTCGTACAAGCACAAAACAGACTAATGACTGCAGAGAAGTAAGTCATCAAGCTGATTAGAACACAAATCAAAGATTATATCCAAGCTCCTAACACAACCACACCACTATGCTGAAGATCTTATATCACAGAAAGAAAAAAAAGTAGTGCCAAGGACCAAGGAGGTCTTAAATTAAGCTAGTAGGCCAATATGAAGCTTTTTTTTCCCAGATAATGACAAGTCTGAAGCTTTACACAATAAAAACTACATTTCTCATGTTCTAATGTCCCTTTCTCTATCAATGTGCGCCTCATTAATCCCCTCCCCCGCTCTCTTAAAAAAACGTAGACATTGTACATGCACTTCCCAGATATTTATCTTCCTAAACATAAATACAATCATGACCAACAGTTTGAGGTACATCATGTCTATATCTAACCTGACAGAATTAGCAGGTGTTCAAAATCCTCCAAAGTAAGCTCACAATGTCAAAAAAAAAAAACAAACTAGGCCAATCCTACTTCATTTTTACCAACCATTTTCATCCATCTAAATAATTCCATCTCACTAACATTCACCATAACTATTGCCAATCTGCAAATTATGCCCAAGTACAATAATATTCCAATTTGCAATCTTTCTCTCTCACATTGTATAAAGTTCCAATCTTTCTCCTTTCTCATACACAACAATAACCGGAAAGGGGCTTTGGTGTACCAATTCGTGTACCAATTCAACCATACTAGCCAACAATACCCAACAGGCCAACAATGTCAGCAACAACAACAACAAACAACAGTAAAACTATTAAATTAACACTCCCATCCAAAAAAAAAACCCCTGATTGTTCAACACATGTTAGTTCACAATTCCAATTTCAAAAACACAAAAAGCAGCAATTTTGTCCCTTCCTTTCATTTATCCCACATACCCACATGATCATCTACACCAAAATGTTCAAACTACAATCTAGAACCCAAAAAAAAATAAAGCATTATCTAATCATTCACTATACGACTAAACTATCCAAATTAGCCCATAGTAACAAAACTTCTTCTTTTCCCTATCATATTGGCATAATGATCTAACACAACATTCTTCAAAATACCCCAATTCATAAAACAAATAACAAAATCAGCAAAAACCCATCTTTCCTTTTCTAAAATCCCCCAACCAACAAATTCTTCCACCACAAAATCAGCAAAAACCCATTTTTCATTTTGGCAAATCAGTTAAAAAAGATTATTACAATTACCTTAAGAAAGGTGGCATCATCATCATCATGATCACCAGCATGGGCATGGGAAGTAGTAAAGTAACAACCCAAGGTGATAAACCCTTGAGCCAGGTCAGCACAGACCCGGGCACGGTCAGAAACAAGGTCGGGCAGGGAAGGAGGGAGATGATTGGGCAAGGTGGAAGTGGTGGGAAGGAGCTTGGTGAGAGACTGAGAGCAAAGTGAGTATAAATGAGTTGGGTTTGTGAGATCATGTATGTTGGTTATCTCTGGTGGGATAACAATGAGACCCAAGTTCCTTAGTGAAGTCACCAGCCCTTGATATTGCTATTGCTACTGTCCTCTCTTCTTCCCTTCTCCATTCCTCTCTCTCTCCGATGATTAGTTGTAGAAACGGCATGAAATGTTTTGAGTGTTTTATGTTTGACTTTAACTGACCGACACTTGGTTTGATATACGTAAAACCATAAAACTAAATATACATAATAACAAAGAAAAAGAGAAAATGTTAGGATATTCCTAAGACATTCATATACCCAAAAGGAAATAAAATATTACACAATTTATATACCAAAATTTGTTGGGACATTCATATAATATCCTACTGTATACATTGGAAGATGAAATTAATGACAATGATAACTTGATTGAGTATAACCGCTATTCATGACATAAAATTTGCTTAAATCTGTTCTATATATATGTATATATATGACACGGGTTTTAGTAAATTCATGGAGGAGAGGAATCGGATTTTTGTATGCTCTGTGATGGAACATTGATGTGGAAGATCAATATTTGTGTGCCACACAATATGGATCTTAAGAAGAAGATTATTGAGAGAAACGCCATATACTTTATTGTTTACCTATGCGTAGTTAAGATGTACAAGGATTTGAAACAATTCTTCTAGTGGAGAATATGGTGCTGAGCTTTAATCAAGTTAATTAAACGAAAATACAGCAACCAATGTGTGATTGATTGAAGTGGTAAGCAACTCCATATCGCATAAACGAGGTCTCAAGTTTCAGCAAGGTATGTAGAGACTCATGTTGTAAAACTAAAATAAAGTTAAGGCATGAAAAAGAAAAAAGAAAAGAGAAGAGAGGCACACAAAGGTTGGGAGAAATTTTAGTATGGTTTTGGTAAGTCCAAGTGACCAAGTGACCAAGTGACCAAGTGACTGTTGGCTTGGCATGCAGATCATTAGATCGAGTCTCAGAGACACTGAAAGGTCAACAATTTTACGTCCCATATATGTTGTTCAGAATCAGAAATGCATGCCAGCAGTTAGATTTGATCATTTTCTATTTTGGAGGGGAGAATGCCAAGCTACAACAATTAGTTGCATAATAGTTTGGCTGCAAATGTTCAAAGTCATGTTCTTGGCATTCTTCCTTTGGACCTTTGAACACGCATCAAAACATAAATTAGCATGTAGGCATGAAAAGGATGATGTCCAACAACCAACAATCTTAATCTTAATATATGCATTAGTCCAAAACGAATATAGCTCTGGTTATTTACAGTTGACTGAACACTCTTCTACAATTCATAAAATGCATTGTTGTATGTTAATCAAGGTCAGATAATTCTGCTCTTTTATTTAACAAAATGGAGATTATTTCGAGAGAACGCGATGAAATTGAGGACATGGCATCCATACCAATGGGTTCCATGCAAGTCGCAGGAAGCAATGGTTTTGGCCATAACATTGAGTTCATGTCTCAAGCTTATGTCAGGAACAGAAGCTCAGAAATCGACATCGAGGATGATACTTCAGCTCCAGTTGATCGCCCTCTTCCTATATATCTTAAGGTACGAAAATTTGAGGGGTAGTGATGTTAGTCTTCATACACTAGATGCATTTCAAAAGAGCTCCTAATTTTAATTTCTTTGTTTTTGGTTAGTTTGAGGATGTACAGTACAAGGTGAGAACTAATCAGGCTTTGCAAGGTAATCTGGTGAGCACAGTTGTGTCAAGGATGGCCCCTCAACTGAATACAGACCAAGACAACTACAAGCACATACTTAAGGGCATTACAGGAAGCATTGGCCCTGGTGAAATTCTGGCTCTTATGGGTCCTTCTGGAAGTGGCAAAACCACCTTACTCAAGATCATCGGGGGTCGGTTGCTGGATACTGTCAGAGGAACTGTGACTTACAACAATGTACCTTACACTCCTGCTCTTAAAAGAAGGTATCTAGCTTTATAATTGTAGATGTTATCACCAATTAAAGGTACAGTATGTAATATGTCAAGTACTCTTAATGTAACTGTCATTCCATTTCTTCTGGAAGCACAGGATTGGATTTGTCACCCAAGATGATGTGCTGTTTCCACAGCTGTCGGTTGAAGAAACCTTGGTTTTTGCAGCTTACTTGAGACTTCCCAGCAGCATAAGCAGGAAACAGAAGTACCAAAGGGTTGAAATGATTATCAAAGAACTTGGCCTTGAAAGGTTCTTACTTTATGCTAAAAAATGACAGGTTTCTGTGTCCAATATATTTTCTTCACCATTGTTCTGAAGTTCTCATGTTATGTTTGAAACAGATGTCGTCACACAAGAGTAGGTGGAGGACTAGTCAGAGGAATATCTGGGGGAGAAAGGAAGAGAACTAGCATAGGTTATGAGATTCTGGTTGATCCTTCTTTGCTCTTGCTTGATGAACCTACTTCCGGTCTCGACTCTACATCTGCCAATAGGCTGCTTCAAATTCTTCAAGGGCTTGCAAAGGTTTTATTTTATGTCAATCATAAAAGTTTACAGCATATGGTAATGCTTCAAAGTTTCACTACGAAATGCTATTCACTAACTATTTGCAATTGGTAAATATAATTTAGGCAGGAAGGACAATCATCACAACTATTCATCAGCCATCGAGCAGGATGTTCCACACGTTTGACAAAGTTCTGTTGATATCAGAAGGATACCCTGTCTATTATGGGAGAGCTCGGGAAGCTATGGACTATTTTTCGTCGCTAAGGTTCACTCCTGAAATACCTATGAATCCAGCAGAATTTTTGCTTGATTTAGCCACTGGGCAAGTAAATGACATCACTGTCCCTGAGGACATCAAGAAAAACAACGGCAGCCCTGCTTCTGAGAAGGCGGTTTTACGAGTAAGATCATAGTTACATTACATCCATTTATAAATGTTGTACATGATCTTTATCTCTTGTCTGCTTTTCCTCAGTTTGTATTAGTTGTTTGTTTGTGTTATTGTAGTACATACAACTGAAATACAAAATGCAAATAGAGCCAGAGGCCAAGAAAGAAATACAACAGTCTGCTAACATCCCTGGAAATCTTCAAGTAGCCATTCAAGTAAAAAAAGACTGGTCCATGAGTTGGTGTGACCAGTTCTGCATATTGTTTAAGAGAACGTTTAAAGAAAGATGGAGAGACTATTTTGATAAACTAAGATTGCTGCAGACACTAGGCGTTGCATTATTGCTAGGCCTTCTATGGTGGAAATCCAAGAATGGAACTGAAGCTCAGCTTAGAGATCAGGTAGGTTTTGATAATTTATTCACTTTTGGTCTTTATATCAAAATGAAAGCATAAAGCTACCAAATTAAACTTGAGATTGTGGCTTCTCATTTCAGATTGGCTTGATGTTCTACATTTGCATTTTCTGGACATCCTCATCAATTTTTGGCGCCGTGTATGTCTTTCCATTCGAGAAACTTTATTTGGTAAAGGAAAGGAAAGCAGACATGTACAGACTCAGTGTGTACTATGTCTGTAGCACATTATGTGACATGATAGCTCACATTCTCTACCCCACCTTGTTCATGGCCATTGTCTACTTCATGGCTGGGTTTCAGAGAACTGTCTTGTGCTTTTTCTTAACACTTTTCGCCATACTGCTTATCGCAATTGTCAGCCAGGTTTGTCTCTCCTCTAAGTAATTACCCTTCGATTCCCTTCCCTGTAGTTCAGGCTGCTAACTCAAGATGTATTTGTTTATCTATGTTAACACACAATTAGGGAGCAGGAGAACTTTTTGGAGCTGCAGTTTTCAGCATTAAAAGGTCTGGCATGGTTGCCTCCCTTGTACTAATGTTGTTTCTTCTCACAGGAGGGTACTATGTTCAGGTATCTTTCAGACCTCATAGTCTCATACCTTATCATGCAAATGTCTTCAGGCTTCATTATCCGTGTAAATTGAAGGCAGTTGTTCTAGTTCTTGGTCCTGGCAGCGCGGAAATGAGATACTTCATACATTCACTATTGGCCTATTCTTCACTGCAAATGGAACATTAACATGTGATTATGAAGAAAAAGAATGTAACAGACACTTGAACTCTAATAAGCTATGACAATTTGAGCATATAGGAAAATTTTAATTTTAACCATAGGCACCTATGAGCATCAGTCTTTTAATTTAGAGGATGTATTTCATCACTGTAGTAGGAAACTGCCGCAGTGCAGTAGAAGAATCGTCATAGATATCATACCTAGGTCTAGGTTTTAGTATAAGTTTATGTTTATTTCTCACTTATACTGACCTAATCTACTTTGTTTGTGGCAGCACATTCCGAAATTCATGAAATGGCTGAAGTACATATCCTTCATGTACTATGGATTCAGGCTGCTGTTAAAAGTTCAATACTCAGGAGACCAATTGTACGAATGTGAAAGCGAAGGAGGATGCAGAAGTTTGCAGAGCTCCCCTTCATTCGACACTGTGAACCTAAGAGGCGGCATGCAAGAAGTTTGGGCCCTTCTCGTCATGGCAGTGGGCTATCGGTTACTAGCTTATGTTTGCCTTCGCAGAAAAATTAACGCCTGTCATCTTTGAGGACCAGAAAGTGCTATAACAAAAGTATTAATTTGAACCGGATTTATGCTATGACTATGGATCGTATGGTGATTGTGATATCTGTATCTTGCATTCCAGCACCAGCAGAATTGAGTGGCAGAACAGCAGTCTAGAATAGGTTTTCATCCACATTTGTTTTTCTCTTCAACCCTTGGCTCTATGTTTTTTGTACAGCCATAACCATTAAGTGAAGAAGGTTAAGGCCTGATAAAACAACAGCCTTGTTCACAAACGGTCTATGAAGTTTAATCTTATGCAGAATTAACCATTTAGTAGCACAAACAGCAATTTGATTAGCTGTCAGTTGGATTCGCGTCTCAGACCCCGAGCACCCCCATTGAATGGGGATTTACACTCGGTTGTTGTTGTTGTATTCTTGATTAGTAGGTTAGCATGCAGTTACTGAGCCCACGTGGAATCCTTCGCCACTTCTTTCAGATTGTTAGCAAGTCGGATTCGAGTTGCAGACTTCAAAAAAAAAAGGCAGAGAGAGCTGAGTCTATTCAGCTATGGACAACTGATGTACAGACACTCAGCATAGTAGTCATAGAGCACTACTAGTCTCTTTTCTTTTCTTTTTAATAATGGGACAACTTGGATGTTTCTAAGTAGGCTTTCCTTAAACATTCTGCCTGATGTTGAAAGCTTTAAACACCCCTCAGGAAAATAAAAAATAGACTGAGTAGATAACCTTATCAGTATAGCATGCTTCAGAGTAGGTCAGACATTATAATAAGTCCAGAGCTTCTTGTTATATGTGATACAAGACTTCTTATAGAAGAGCATGACTGCCTCCCCTGATAGGTTCTACAGCCATTGGATTAAAGTTTACCACATCATAATTTATAAATGATTAACTTATGGTTGGTATACCACTACTAAGGATGATTCACTAGATATCATTAACAAATAGCAAACCATGCAATCAAGATGCATAACTGATATTAGAAGGCAGAAATACTGACTTAATTATTCAATAGCTCAAACTGTAAGAAATTGATTACTTGTACTACGGAAACTGCTCAGAAAGTTCCTGCAGTAATCGCTACGCATTTGTCAGACATTACTTTTGCTGAACTTCCAAATGCTAAAATGTGAGACTTTGTAATTTGTATCAGTGTATTGAATGAAACTAAACAAAGTTCATATATGTTTCCTGTAGATGACTCTACATGAATGTATTTTAACAAAGACTGTAGAAGACAACTGGGGGAATGGTAACTGTCGCCTACCGCCCAGGACTGTCGTCTGTAACAATGTATACAAAAGGGAGTATCTTACAGAAAGTTCAGAGTTCTTTTGTTCTGCTACGGAAGGTCACAACTCACAAATATTAAGGAATATCTTCTTTTTGGCAGTGCTGTATGACAATGCTATGCAGCATGCACTATGCAGGTCATAAGAACAACAATCTCAGTTAATCCCATCTCGGATGGGGTCCTGAGGGAGTCTGATGTACGCAGCCTTACCCCGAAAATTGGGAGACTCTTTCCAGTGTAATCATGAGTTGAGGCACTATTAGTGAGAATAGCTATAATTTTATTAAGTACGGTCATCACGTTTGCTAGTGATATTACCACGTTGGCTTGTCCAATAAATCTTTGTAAAATCAGACGTGAAGACAAACTACATAGTAGAAAGCCAAACATGCTGTTGCTGTTAAAATGACACAAAAAGATCTACCTGCTCTGACATACACTTCAGGCATCCAAGAAAGGAAAACCCTTCATTTAAATTGACATCGCTTTGTCATGTTCCTGGTGGAATTTTCATTTTCCTACGTATATATATTCATCTTACTGGTAACAATTGACACAATGAGAAACATATTCTAGTCTCACTGACAGTCTGCATCAGAATCCAGGGACAGATAGAGCCTGAAATGGGATCAGACTCTTTTTCCGCAATGGATAGTACTTTGAAGTCATCTACACTTCCTTGGAAGGAGATGTTTCGTTCTGCTTCTTTTCGAATGCCTAATTCTGACCCTTTTACTGCAATACAAACTGATGTCTCTGCAGATCACAATATGCAACGACGTGAATCAGCAGCTGATGATCAAAGTGCATCGTCTCTTACACCTGAGGTACAGTTGTAGTTATTTACTTCTGCAATGCTTATCATTTGTCGAAAGATGGTGCAATAGCCGCCATTTACTCTTCATCTGCGCTTAGTCTTAGGTTCACTTTCAAAGTGAACTGTTGTGATTTAGAAAAAAAAGATATTCAGTCTTCCCTCGAAATTTCTTCCTGCAGATTACAGGTGGTTTCCGCTCCTTCTCAATGAGTCACATTCCTGACCGTACAGTTGAAGTCAATTCCAAATCTGTCACAGTCCCATGGCAGGTCATGTTTCGTTCTGCTTCATTCAGAAGACCTGATTTATCCACTCAAAATCAAAATCCCTCGACAGAGAACACAAACATTTCATCTCCAAATAAATTTGCTCAATGTAGCAAAGAAACCTCAGAAGAAGGCAATCTGCCAAGCACCTCAGAAACTTCAGAAACCCAAAAGCATGGTAGTAGACTTTTTCCTAGTGAAGCTCAGTTGTGGCTTGCTATCTATGTCACCTTAACTCAAGCAGTACTAGCTCTTGCAATATTCTTATTGTATGGTTTTTTCAAATTACTGGAAGAATATATACGCCCTATTATATGGGCAGGTGTATGCTCAATCCCTCTAAGAGGAATACAGGACAGCCTCGTTGAGTTCTGGTCAGTGCCACTAAGATCAGGACTGACTGACACCATTCTAGCAGTGCCAGTAGCTGTAGTTAGGGCAAGTGCTGGTTCAATCATTGATGCTCGCGATGTATTCTCCTGGGTGTTCTATGGTGAGACCCTGGAAAATTTAAGACCGGAGAAAAATGGGTTTCTAAGGCTGGTAAGAAGGCTTGTTTCTTTCGGTTTCTTTGTGTTTGCTTATGAGACGATTGGGAAATTTGGAGCCTTCACTCTTATTGGAGTAGGATTTATGTTCAGCTCAAATCTGTCTCCTTCAACTATTTCTGCAGTTTCTTCTCTTAGAAGTGACAGTTTCCGCTTAAGAAGCAACACTTCTTCACCAGAAGATAGCCCACATAAACTACATTTGGATAAGATTAGTAGAGCAGTTAGTCAGGGGATGTTAAGCAGGCTGAAAACAGTCCTGGCCATAGGACTAATCTCAGGGATGATCATCGGAAGCCTAGCTGGAGTGATCTTCATATCTTACCAGATTGGTGCAGAAGGAAAAGATGCTGTGTTGTCCATAAAATCCTATCTTGAAGAGAGCAACTATGCAGAAAACATTGGCATTAAGAGATGGATCAATAAGAATAATCCGATTGAGTTGATGGATTGGTATGCTTCTGAATGCTATGAAACTTTGTTACAACAGATAGACAATGTTGCATACCAGTACAACATATCTGAGCTCGTAGAGGTATTCAAGCAATTGGTGATCACTCCTTATGCAGGTTTAAACTTCACTAAAAACGCAACGGTTTGCCTTGACACTGAGGCTAAGGAAACCAAGTATATATTCAGGCTGAGAAATCTTATTGAACAGCCGGTGCTTGACAAAGCAAAGTGCTTTGCAACGCAAGGGATGGATCTTTCTCTTAGATTATTGGCAAGTAGCAAATTCATCCTAGATGGAAGTGTCCATTTTCTTCTGTATGTAGGGCAGTCCATCTTCTTTGGAGCAGCAGGATTTATGCAATTTCTGATACATTTAACTATATTCTTTTGGGTTCTGTATTACCTTCTCACATCAGAATCCGGAGGAGTGACTCATCAAATCATGAAGGTTTTACCTGTTCGAAGATCCATCAAAAAACGATGCATCGAAGCACTCGAGAATGCCATTTCTGGTGTGCTATTGGTAACAGCAGAGATTGCATTTTTTCATGGATGTTTCACTTGGCTTCTTTGCAGGCTGTTCTCCATACACTTTGCATATATGTCAACTATGCTGGCTTTTATCAGCCCTTTACTTCCCATATTTCCGCCCTGGCTTCCGGCTTTACCAGGCTTGGTGCAGTTGATGATTGATGGGAGATATGCCTTGGCTATCTGCTTTTGCATGACTCATATAGTTGTGACGGATTATGGAGCATCTGAAATTGCTCAGTGTGTGCCTGGATACAGCACTTATCTCACTGGGGTTAGCATCATTGGAGGCATGACTTTATTCCCCTCAGCGCTGGAGGTAATTTTACTATCTCAGTTTGCATTTAAGCAGTAAATTGGTTGCTTCCCTACCTGATTTCATGAAGAAACACCTACTTATGTGATACTCTAAACCATTTCAAAGGTTGGTTAGAATTGCATGTTGCATGACAATGTGTTTTTTTTTTTTTTCATGTCAGATTGAACCGATTTTGTGCATTGTCATCCTTCCAAAAAAAAGAACTTGAAACCATAATTCTGCAGCCTACACCCCCACAGGATGTCACATTGTCACCTCATTAGTGTCTATCTGTGCATAATAGGGGTGAGACCGTATACCGTATCCAACAATCACCTTATCTAGCCACTAATTTGGTTTCTGTAGCACCACTTGATCTAGAAAGTAAAGTATCCAGGACTGTAGAAACAATGGACTTGTTTGGCGCTAATAATTTTGGTAAACAAGAAATTCCAGTCTAATACAATCCATCATTATCAGTCTTTTTCTCATCTATTAGTGGCACCACTGCGACAATCAAGGAAACTCATTGCTGACTACGTAAGATTAGCCATGTGAGGAATTCAGCAATGCTTGTGGAGTTGGAGTGTTGGACATTCCACTGTGCTGGTGATAGCTTGACTTGGTTTTTTTTTTTACAACGGAGCGAGGACTCGAACATGTGATCTAGTATGTTTAAGATAAATTTTTTTTTTTTTGATAATTTTAAAGGCACTGAATCAACATTTTAATTGCATAAAATTAACATTGAGCACATACATTTTCTAAAATAGTAGAAAACCTCCATACATTACATTCACAGGAGAGCATAGAAGAACGTACAATTTGTTTAACCATTCAAAAAGAACCTCAAATTTCAAGTAACATATAAAACTATCTCATCAGACTAGTCTTCAAATTTTTGGTCATTCCAATTGGAAAGCAGCACATGAACCACACTTGGTCTAGTACTATTTACGAAATGAAAATGAGGAGAATATTTCAAGTATGTTTCTGTCAAGGAATTAATCACAAGATGTATAAAAATTAGAAGAAGTTTTCAAAGTACGCATGTTTATCAGGTTGACAAAATCAACATACAACATTTGTCGGCAACTTTATTATTTACTACATCAAATCAACATATCTCCAAACCATATTGTTTATGGAATAATTATCACAAGTTATCAAAGTACTGTCACCAATATTGTTTATGGAATTATAAGCCTATGCAGAAAAAGTCTTTGAAGAATCCTTTATCTTAAGAGACTGTACAAACCCAACTCAGAAAGGGTAACAAGTAGATGAACAGAAACTGAACAAAGGAACAATGAAAATACAGCAAAAAGGCTAAAGACTGAATTTAAATAAGAATGACAAAAGCAAAATAAAAGGCTACGAATGTAACAAGTCGTACCTCTCTGGCAACCTCAGTTTTTTTATTTAAATATCTTCACTTCCTGAGCAATTTACTGCTTAAATGAAACTATGAAAATCACCTGATGGAAAATTGCTGGTCAGGCAAGCAAGAAAAGGAAAAAGTAAACAGCATTTTTAACGTTCAATCATCATCAATCATCCATTCACCTGCGTTAAATCATTAAAATATTCCCAGTCAACCCCACACAGGAAATTAAAACTCTTCCTTTTCTGACAATAATAATTGTCAGTTCTATTCATCTCCATTGGCATTCACCAATGTTGTCTGTCTGTTCCTGTTGCTACTCCACTCTCTCTCTTTAACCTGAAACTCAAACATCTCATTCTTAACTTGCCATTTTTAGTTACCTATCTGCAGTTCTGTTCCCTTCTTTCTCATTAAAAAACCACCCTTTTCCTCATTTTATCACTTTTCTCTTCAAAAGGTGATAAAAATCCAATCTTTTTCCTTTCACATTTTTTCACCCATCAATTAAAAATCCAAATTTCTCATAATTCTCTTCAACAAAACAACAATTTAAGACATACCCATTTTGCAAAACTCATCAAAGATTCAATCTTTGCTATCATTCTTCTCATTCAACTCCATTCTCTCTCATCCCAACAAGAACAAGAACAAAATGGAGTTAGTCCCTTATTCAGACCCAAATGACAGTAATGCCACAGCAACACCAGCATGGCAAGACATGTTCAGATCAGCATCTGTGAGAAAACCCACATCACCAACACCACAAAGGCCATCATCCCCCTCACGTGACCCCCCCTCATCACCCTCATCATCATCATTGTCAGGTGACCCTCAGGTGAGGTTAGCATTGTACATAGCTATGGCTCATGCAAGCCTTTTGTTCTCTTTGTTAACTCTGTATGGTGTTTTTCGTCTCCTAGAGGGGTATTTTAGACCTTTGCAATGGGCTATCCTGTGTTCAATACCCTTGAGGGGGATACAACAAACCCTTGTTGAGTTTTGGTCTGAGCCTCTTAAGTTGGGGCTCACTGAAACCATTTTAGCTGTGCCTGTTGCAATCTTTAGGGTGTTTGTGGGTACAATTGTTGATATGAAGTGGTTGTTGTTTCGGTTTCTTCGGGTTAAAAAGGCGAAAAAGCCGATAAGTAGTAGGAATGGGAAGAAGAAGAGGAGTGGGTTTTCGAAATGGTTGAGGTGGTTGGTGTCATTTTGTATATTTGTGCTTGTTTATGAGGGGTTAGGCTTGATTGGTGCCTTTGTGATGTTGGCATTAGGGTTCTTGTTTAGTGCTAGTAGCGTCGAGAGTACTATGGATGCTGTGTCCAATTTTAGGAGCCATAGCTTTAGGAGGATTACGATGACCGCCTTTTTTACTAGAGGGATTCTTAAGAGGTTGGCCACCATTGTGGCTCTTGGTTTGATGGTTGTCATGATTGTTGGGTTCTTAGCTTGTGCTATATTCTTTTCGTATAAGATTGGTGTCGAGGGTAGGGATGCTGTGTTCGCGTTGAAGTCTCATGTGGAGGAGAGTAATTACGCGGAGAAAATCGGGTTTAAGAAGTGGATGGATGAGAATGACGTTCCTGGGATGGTTGATAGGTATAGTACTATGTTTTACGAGACTGTGTCGCAGCAAATTGATGGGTTGGCGATGCAGTATAATATGACGGAATTTGTGACTGGGATTAAGCATTTTGTGATCAAACCTAGTAATTCATCGTTGCCCTCCACGGATTTGGTGGCGCCTTCTCCTTATGCGGAGAAGTTTATAAACTTGAGGATGAAGTTGAAGGATAGGGCATGGGTTGATATCTACTATAATCTCGATGAAATTGTGAGGGAGATCATTGCTAGTAGGGTTGATCTTGTGGATAAGGTGAAAGGTTATGCTGTGCAAGGAGTTGATGTCGCACAACGTGTGTTCTTGAGTAGCTCATCAGTTCTTGGTGGAGGGGCCAAGTTTATGTTCACCATTTTAGGATCTATTCTCTCTGGTGCGGCTGGTTTTATCAATTTCATATCACAGTCCATGGTGTTCTTCTGGGTTTTGTATTACCTTATAACTTCAGAATCTGGTGGGGTCACCGAGCAAGTGATGCATTTGCTTCCTCTTTCGAATGCCACAAGAACACGGTGTGTGGAGGTTCTTGATAATGCTATATCCGGTGTCATGCTTTCTACAGCTGAAGTTGCTTTTGTTCAGGGTTGTTTGACCTGGCTATTGTTTAGGTTGTTCTCAATTCATTTCTTATACATGTCAACCTTACTGGCATTCATTAGCCCATTGTTGCCTCTTTTCCCACCCTGGCTGGCAACCATCCCAGCTGCTGTACAGCTTGTTATGGAGGGTAAATACATATTAGCTGCCTGCTTGTCTGTTATTCATCTTGTGCTTTTGGAATATGGAGCCTCTGAAATCCTCGAGGATGTTCCTGGTTATAGTGCTTATCTCACTGGCCTAAGCATTATTGGTGGGATGACATTGTTCCCATCCCCATTGGAGGTAAAACATTCTGGTGGAATTATTGACTGGAAAGTTCATTTTCGTTACAGCATTCTATTCTTGTTAGCTTGTTTACAGATATGCTAGTGATTGCACTAAACACTTTACCCCTGAAAACTCCCATGAACTGACTGACTGATGGAGAAAGTAGAATAAACTTATTTGTGATTTAAAAAAAAAAGAACAGGACCTTTGGTACTCCACAATATATCTTCCCATGATTTGATTGTGGTAGGGAAAATAGATTCAGCTCCTATAGTGCTTTCTGCCACCAAAAAAAACTCATAGAGCTCTGATAGATGATTATGTGCTGTAGCTATGGTACTTCTTATCCTAGAAGTTTTCAGGTATGGATTGATGGTGTAGACTTTGATTATGAGCTGAAGATCTGAATGTATGCTAATGCCTGATTGTTATAATGTAATTAGCTCAAGCTCCGTTTACTCTGCAATTGCACTAAGCTCGGTTCCAAGATTTCTGGTACACTAGTCAAATACTGCCTACAGGGTATCTTGTAGATATACTTGTAATTCGGCGCACCTTCAGTGATTGAGCATTACCCTGGCTCTTTTTTTTTAATAGAAAGATAAACCAACTAACACAAAGATAAAGATGGAAACTTCTAACCTGCGGCACTAGCAGAACAAGGTTTGCTAGCATCACTAAAACACACCACAACAAAATTTCAAGGGGAGTGGGGATTGGGAATACGTTTCTTCACTGCTGGTAACTTGTCTGTTGAGAACAAACAGGGAGAACACTTCCTCTTACTACCAATTTGTTGCCTGCAAAATAAAAGAAAATTAATGGAGAACACAAGCATTATCCTGTTGGAAGATCTTCTGTGGCTACATTTTCTTTTTAGTTCCCTGCCTGTGTCAATTTATCTGCTTGTTCAACTGATTGATTTTCCCAATGGTTGTTTGTACAATATGACAAATGATGCCTTTTCTGTGATTTTCTCCTTTCTCTGCAGGGAGCAATAATGGGACCTCTAATAACCACAGTTGTGATTGCCCTGAAGGACTTGTATACTGAATTTGTGTTGAATGAAACGAAGGAAAAGAATGAATAAAAGCAACCAAACTCAGACGTCATCAGTGACTGGATGTTCTCATCTTTGGCAAGGTGAAGAGTTCGCCTCCTGTATAAAACAACGATGCATCATCGTCCTTGTTATGTCCCTCAGTGAGCTACCATTGTTGTAGGGGGTAAACTGTACTCTCATATTTATTTGGAGAAGTGAAGCAAAATTTCAATGGGTGCTGTTGATGTACATGTACTGGCTATTCTTTGTGAGTCCCATTTTTGGTGTAATTGTATTCAGGTATTGCCTTTTCCGTTGTGATCCTGTGAAACATAAACATGTATAAGTTGTATATACAGATAATGGTGCAAAATGAAGTTCTTCTGTACCTTCTTTATGTGAGGACTTTGGTCCTTTACAGAAGAACTCTATATGTTTGTACTTGAGAAAAAGAGAGAGGGACTGCTGCAAACTTGCAAGTGTGAGGAGAGTAGGACCTCTTCCCTTTCTTTTCTTCTTTTAAAAAGGAAAGGACTACCCGTTAATCTGGCGCCTTAGAGGCTTAGATAAATCTCGGCCATCTCATATCTGATTATTTGACAGTTTGCCACGAACAGCCAAATGCCCAAGGTTTTTTTGTTAAAAAAAGAAAACCAAAGCTCTATAAGAGCATGATAATTAGGGGTATGCACTTGTAAAAGATGTCCATTTTCCAAAAGAAATTAAGAAGTTTTTGGGAACGCTTATTCAAGCAACTCTAAAGGTTCAAGCCTAGACAAATCAGGAAGTACTTTGTTTTCCAATCTCTACTATAATAATCTAGCTAATAGTTCTCAAAAAAAAAAAAAAAAGCTAATAAACTGTAGCCATTTTCGCACTTTTTGACACATTCTTTCTAGATTATTGAGGAAAATTACGGGTCTTTTTATGTGGTTGAATGAATGTTTGTGGCGTTTTAATTCTTTGAACGCGCATGTCCTGAAAACTTGTTTACCCTATTATATTATGGCCTTATGGGAATCATTTATGCCATTCCATGCATGTAGACATGTAGTACACTTATAATTTTTCCACTTGATACCCTATATCATATTTTGCCCTTTTGTTCCCAAAGATCCCGTCTACATTCTTCAAACTCGCCAGACCCAATGATCTGATTAATTGTAATAATGTCAAAAATACTACTAAACACTAATACTAATCTAGATTGAGTGATTTTAAAATAACTTTAGGCCCTGATCAGGATCACTGTGAGTATATCTTGGCGTGATTTCTAAAACTGACTATACAATTTTGAAAACCACTTTTTCTGGTTTTCAAAATTTGTTTTTTTTTGTTTGAAAAAGAAACTAAAAACTCAAAACGATCCCAAACAGCACCTTAATGAAGACCATTTTTATTTATCACTATCCCGAGGAACATGGCAACCTCCACCACTTCAGATCATTGTTATAGGGCACGCGGTGGGGAATATGGTTGGCAAAAGAAGATCTATATAGATCTACTAAGTAGGAGACTAGGTGGTTCAAAAAAAAAAGTAGGGGACAAGGTGTTGGTTCAAAAAAAAAGTAGGGGACAAGGTGTTATTTGGAGGGGTTTTCTGGCTTGTATAGTGGAATCCATTGTTATTGACATTGTGGTGTTTTCTTACATATACATTATTATTGGAATACTTTTAATATCATTATTCTAAAAAATTATTTTAAATTAATTGTTATGATAATGAGAAATTAAAGATGATGATATGATATCGATGAGATGAGAACCAAATTGAACTTTATATACTAATTCAGTTATCAGCGGCATCGATAATGGAGAAGGGGTGATGCGACAGAAGAGAAATTTGAGGATGGTCATTATTTTTAAGAGGGAAAATAAAGAGGGGTCAAACTGTCTAATAGCATACTGTATGAGTAATTGGTGTACTGCAATAACAAACTTCGTATATTATATATTGAATATATTAATTATTGTAATATATAATAAAAAAAACATGGTGACCATTAACATTCCTCCATCCCGCAATAGCAACAAAATGGCATATATATTTGCCATCCATTTTTGCCATTTTTAACCCATTCACCAATGTAATCTTGTGAGACACTATAGACACCATATTCCACTTGAAATTATTGTAAGTTTTGGGTGACACGAAAATAACCACAATTGAGAATGTACGCTAATTATTCGTAGAAGACACTAGTTTAACTTTTGGGTGGCAAATTTGAATAGACTCAAAGTTATCATCATCCGGGAATTTCTCCGGGTAAAGGTAAGATGAAAAGATATTGGTTAGTTTATAGATCAAAGGGAAAGGGAAATGTGATGGAAGTAACAATTTTCAATTTTGAAAAGATTAAATAATAAGTTCAATATCCTAATTAATTACAATTCTCTAAAATCCTATATTACACAGACATAGATATGAGATTTAGAAACCTGATACTTACAAAAATGAGGACACGGAGAATTTTAACTAAGTGTTCCTTTTTTTTAGGGATAAATGAAAAGTTATAACAAACCTTACAAGCTAACAATCTTCATAACGGTTTTTAATTTGTTTGTTAGAAAAAGAAATGTCCATGTGAAAGATACAGCAAGAAAAATGAAAACTAATGATGGGAATCGGTACAAGTTTCCGACACGGATATAATAGTTTTTCAAGAGTTCAAGAGTTTCCGACACTGAACTTAGGAGAATCATAGGTAAAATGCATTTGGGACAGGGGGTACTAATTAGTTTCTCGGGCTTACGAGCTACACGAACTCGCTCATAAAGCTCGCGAGCTACTTGATTATTATTTTTTTGTTTTTATTGGTACTTAAAGATCGATACATGACAAGACTTCTTATAAATTTTCCATTGTATTATGTCTTTAACTAGAACAAAAGATAGTTTGTATTATTCCTAAATACTCCTAATTAATCGATGACGTGTGGTGAAATTTGATGCTAAGTATGAAGAAAAACATTTATTCAAAGGTTTTAAATAAAGACACCGGGCTGATTTAGTCAAATTAGAGTCATATGTCCATTTTTCAATCATAATATGAGTAGATTATTTGAATATTAGAAAATAAAACTTGAAAACTTCTAACATTTATCAACGAGTTCAAAAAAACTTGAATCTCGAAAAATCAAGACGTGGAAACATAGAATCAATTTCCTATACACAACAATATGACAGAAGTAATAATTTCAATCAAAATAGACTAACTAATAATCTTAATATCCATATTGATTACAATACTCCAAATTCAACCACAAATTATCCCTATAAGGCAATAGCCACAAATACGCACACCTATTATTTATTATTCAAATATGAAAGAAAACAAATCTATGAGCAAAAATTCCATATCATCAACAACAAATACAATTATTAACAAACATAAGTGACCATATTAAATAACGTTGTAGCATAAATTAAACAATAACAATAGGTAGCTTAATGAGTGAATTGATGAGTTTTTTTATTTGCAACGTAATAACGAACTTTGATTTGTTTCTCAATCTATTCACTCATTTCAATTCAATTCTTCAATTCATGTGTTTAATCTATAAGAACAAATATGTATAAATTTTATTCTAGCTTAGCAAACACGGTTCCATGCATAATTAACTACATCTACATTTAGAAGAAATGTAAATTCATTTTATGTTTAGAACGTGTAAGTACCGTCATCGTCATTTGTTGAAAAAAAAAAAACCAAAAGGAGCATCGCAATGATAACGAGATTCCCCATTATATTGATATCGTATGAGAGGGAAGGGTAGGGGCGGTCGAGTGAAATAGAGTGAAACAGAAGAAAGAGCTCATAGCATAGTTAGTGGTATGAAAATTATTTTAAAAATAAAAAGTCAACCTTTTTGTTTTCTCGCGCTCAGAAGAGTGAAACAATGAAGGTGTGACCTCCGAATTCATTTCCTTTTTCTTTTCTTATATTGAAAAAAAAAACGGAAAATCTAGTGCGAATTTCTGATTATGGACCACACCGGAGATTAGGATTGTCATTTTCCCAGGACCAAAAATTCGAAGTTGAATTTAACAAGTCTGCTCAGATTTTAAGTTTGGCCTGGTCCAAACCAAGATATGCACACCCTTAGCATGATTTCACATTATATATCCTAGACAAACCTTATTTTAGAAACCCTGATAAGTAGACACGAAAGATGAACTTGAACCAAACTCTCTCATCATCGCTCAACCAAATCAGAAACAAGAAGAAAACAAAATCATTGCCAGCTAGTTTGATTCATTGGATTTTGTGGTATAGGTTACGTTGGCACAATGCAAAGTCAACAAAACCATTTAGGTTAGGTTAAGCCAACCTATTATTGCCTATCAAAATATTCCAACATGCAATATGTTGGAAAATAGTCACTAATCAACCATAAAATGGTCAATCTTAAATAAGAAGCAGGTATTCTTTATTTTAAAAAAGAGTGGTTATTACTTATTATTAGTGAAAATAGAATAATTATTGCTTTCAAAAAAATAGAATAATGATATTAAGTTTTCTCTAAAAAATATTTACAATTTCCATCAAAAAAGATATATTTACAATACATTCCAACTTGGCTATTATTATTACTTTAGCCGTCCCTCCCTCTCTCCTCTCCTCTCCTCTCCTCTCCTCTCATACCTTTGCCATAAACGCTAACTCAAATATATAATTCTTCAGGCCGGAAAGGCCGATTAAGGTCATTCCCGACATGTAATCTTATCTTTTCTACAATATTTCTATAGTTTTTCGGTGTTTTATTCATCATTTGAATAAAGTATTCTCCCTTTGGTGGAGTTTTATATTTCCCTAAGTGGAATCTTAGTTCGCCTATAGTGAAATTAGTAGTATTAATTCAGAGATATTGTGCATACAAGATTCAACTTGCAGTATGAAGATCGACAGAAGATTGATTATAATATTAGCGATGAAGATCTCTGCTATGTATTTAATTATTTTTTCGTTGATAATTTTTGTATTAATATAGTTGATTTAGTATGTTTTAGGGTGTTTTCCGATATAGATGCCGTATGGCTATTCTATTAATGAAAATTTCCCCCAACCCCAATTATCAAAAAAAACTTTTATCAAAAGAAAAACGGATTTTTCACCAGGTACCCCTGAACTTTGGGATAATTCACAATATACCCATTAATGTTGAAAAATTCACCAGATACCCCTGAACTTTTCTTTTTTTGCACGTGATACCCACTGTTGAAATGGAACAAAGATGCCGTTAGTTTTTTTGACGTGGCTCACTTGTATTGAGTAGGGGTTATGTTGAATGACTTACATACCCTTTATATGTAATATATGGGGTGGTCTTGGGGTGGTGTACGTTATTTGTGTCGGTTTTGTGTTATTTGTGGTGGCCGACTCATTAGACCAAATATGAGAAGAGAGAGTGGGGAATCTGGAGTTTTAGTGTTGGACCGATGGTGCTTAGAAAGTTAGAGGGAAAGAGTGAGAAAAATAGTGTAGGAATGGGCATTTATGTAAATTTACAATGTAAGTGAGTAACAATGGGTATCTCGTGCAAAAAAAAGCAAAGTTCAGGAGTACCTGGTGAATTTTCCAACATTAATGGGTATATTGTGAATTACCCTAAAGTTTAGGGGTACCTGGTGAAAAATCCGAAAGAAAAACTTGACTCTTTGGGTTTGTTGACAACGAGTCAAGTCGGTGGGCTAGGAGCTACATCGCTAGGTGACCCACTTGTCTATCCACTTCAAAGCCCAAAAAACTACTAACCAAACTCATATCAAATCAAACCTCTTAAGCCCAAATACAAAGCCCAAAAAAATCTTTTCGACTGACTAAAACCCTAGCTACAAAAACCACCAAAACACAAACAAATCCCAGCCGTCAGATAAACTCATCCAAGGGCTCCCAACAAAGCCCTAACCCTTTGAAAGAAAACACTCTCCTTCTCATAAGCTGTCTTTCTTCCTCATTTTTCCATTCCTCTCTCTCTCATCTCACACAACACCGCAGGTCCGTTCTCTCACCTCTCTCCCTCACTTCCTTCTTTCCTTTTCCCCCTTCCCTTTTTTGTTTGTCATGTGTGTTGCTCTGTTGTGAAGAAGAAAAAATACCATGCAAGTGAAAGTGAAAGTAAAAGTATGCATGTTAGTTAAGCTTGTTGGGTATTGTTGTTTTTGTATAAAGATTTAATCTTTTTGTGTTTTAGCTTCTGGGTTTGTTTTTATTTGTGTTTTTATGATGACCCATGTGTGCAAACTTGGTTATTTATTTGATTTGTAGCTCATTGTTTTGCGTAAAGATTCAATCTTTTTAAGTTTTAGTTTCTGGGTTTGTCTTTGTTTGTGTTTTTATGATGGCCCATATTTTGAACTTGGTTTATTTATGTGATTTGTAGCTCATTGTGTTTTTGAGGGTAGTTTTGTTATTTATGATTTTTTTTTGAGGAAAACTGATGTTGGTGTTAGTATGGGCTGTTTGGAAATGTTGTTTTGCATGTCGGTGTGAAGCTTAATAACCAAGATCGTGTCTTTTTTCATGTTTTATGTTGTTTTTGATGGTGTTAATAGTAGATTTGGTTGGATGAACTTGTTGCAAGGTCTATGATGATGTATCATATGTTTGCCTACATTGTATGAGATTGCAATGATAAGAAATTATTCATTTTCTGAGGCCTTGTAGCATGTTGGCCTTTTGACCAAAAATCTTGTTTTGTGTTGTGTTTGTTTGATTTGGAGATGATTTGGTACGTGTAGTTGTTGGTGTTTGCTGATTAAATGATTGACGATGGATGTGATACTTGTTGGCGTTTGAGATTTTGTGTGAAATGAGAAACCTGAGATTTTGGTTTATTCCTTGGATGTTAAATGACCTGCAATTGAGTTGCTTTACTAGTTAAAAACACAAGGGTTTATTTTAGTTTGTCTTATGAAATTATCCCGTTAGCCGCTAGGTATTTTTTCACTTAGCTTGTAGTATTGGTTGGATAAACTTCTTGCAAAGGGCCTATGATGATGTATGATATGTTTGCCTACATTGTATGAGTTTACAGTGATAAAAAAAATTTCAGTTTCTGAGGCCTTTTAAAAAAGAAAGAATGAAGAAGGGTTCATTTTGGAAATCTCGGGTGCTGTGAAATACTAGTAATGTATATGTGAACTGTCTACAATTTTAATCTTTGGTTTTGTTCACTTTGCCTGTTGAATGAACTTCTTGCGAGGCCTATGATGATGTATGATATGTTTGCCTACATTGTATGAGATTACAGTGATAAAAATATTTCCAATTTCTGAGGCCTTGAAAAAAGGATGTTCATTTTGAAAATATCAGGTGCTATGATATAATAATGTATGTTTGAACTGTCTGTTTTTTTAATTTTTGCTTTGTTCTCTGCGCCTGTTTGATGTGAACTTTAGTGTGTGAAGTATGTCGCTTTCTTATGACGCTGACCCGATTCCTATTGCTTCCAGGTATGGCACCCAAACCACCAAGCACTGGCCTCTTTGTTGGCATGAACAAGGGTCACATTGTTACTAAGAGAGAAAAGGCTCCCAGACCCTCTGACAGGAAAGGGGTAAGTTCTTCTATAGTTATCATTGATGTTGTCGAAATCATGCTTTCTGATAACTTTCGCCCATGTTCTCATTAGCGATGAACTTATTTGTCCCTCTAATTCGCATTACAAGGTCGTAGTGCTGTAATGTCATCCTCCTCTATATTGCTGTGGCTATTTATAGATTTTGACTGCATTATCTCTGATTGTCATTTGCTATGCATGTTTGTGAGCTTGCCCTTTCCTTTTCAAGTATTCTTTTGTCTGCTAGTTTTACAAGTGTTGACTGAAAGATATATTAGACGATGAATACACCTTTGCTTGAGTCAGCTTTACAGTTCCACTCTTCTATTTTGTCAATGACAATTTGTCCTATGGAGCTTGACTTGGGTATTGTCCTGCAATTCAGAAAACAAGCAAGAGGGTGCACTTCATCAGGGGAGTCATCAGAGAGGTCGCTGGATTTGCTCCATATGAGAAGAGAATTACTGAGCTTCTGAAGGTTGGCAAGGACAAGCGTGCTCTGAAGGTCGCCAAGAGAAAGCTCGGTACCCACAAGAGAGCCAAGAAGAAGAGAGAGGAGATGTCCAACGTTCTCAGGAAGATGAGGTCTGCTGGAGGTGCTGAGAAGAAGAAGTGATCTGCAATTAGTTGTATTTTCAGTTTCTAATCTGTGGTAGTATTGAGGAAGTTCTGCTTTTTGTTGGAAACACTAGTAGATGTTGAATCTAAATTTTGGAGTTTTGCCCTTTGAAATGGTTGCCCTGTTATATTGTCATGATTATGGAATATGGATTGGTGGATCAGACTCCTTGCATATGATGTAGTCTTAATCTTCAAATATTACTCTAGATTTCTTGTCGACCCTTTACAAAATTCTTCATCTCTCAGTTTATATGCTTTCTAGTTTGTTGGTTATTTGAAATCCATTTGCTGTTCTGTTGTTCTCCGCATGTTTCTTTGTTGGTACGTGTGTTCTCTGGGTGATGATTGATGAAGATACTAATTGGAACTGATTTACCAATTCGTTCTACAAATATCTGCTAGTTCTTAACTGACAATTTGAACTTATTTGGCATTACCTTTGGCAACACTACATGGTAAAGCAATGAGATGATCCCTGCTTGCTGCTGCTGTCCAAACTGCCTTAGGGTTTGGAAGCTTAGAACTGCCAAACTACAGCTACAATTTCCCCAACTGAAGAACTAGACAAGGGGTTTTGTACCTCAATTCTAACTTCTAAGCTTCTAACAACGTCTACTCTTTTTCTTTGGATCCTAACCGCATATGCTTTAACCTTGTAAAGATAAACATATTGCGGGCGTATTGCAAATTTCATGAATACTGTAGGTACTAGAAAGTACCCTGCAAAATGTTTAATTGATGAGACGTACTTCAGAGTTCCGACACTTTCGATCATTGCACTGATGAGTTACCGCCCACTGGTCTACCATTAATAGATGGCAACCTGTTGAAGCAACAAGTGATTTCATTGATCCGAACGCGAAGATATAGTCAAACTATAACGACGGGTTTGTTTTCAATCCTGTGAGCAATTCGTTAAGGCGGGTGAATGAGACAGATACACTGATATAGACGTAGTAACAAATCTACTAAACCTTTTTTTTTTTTGAACAAATCTACTAACCCATGAACAGCTCAAGGGCTCTCTCTATATTGTTTTATAAAAAAAAGCTCCGGCCTCCGGGCAAATGAGTTATCACAGCATCTGGACCCATTTTGCCACTGGGGAAAGTAGAAGGAACGACAAAGGTAATGTTATTTTGTTTGCCGCATGCAAACATTGGAGGTTACACGCTGAAACAGGCGAAGGACTAAGCAGCACAACTTGGATCCTGTGGGTTGATCGAGGCTAATTCCAGAACCACTTCCGCGAGACGTTCTTCAGTTTGGATGTACCGAACCCATCTTGCATTTATTTGAATCCACTCAATGCTTTGTTTCACCGTCCTTGCTATTGATGGCATTGTGCGACTTGCAAAGAACTCTTCAACTTCTTTCTCCATCTCGTGGGAGGAAAACTAGTGCCACAAATTCAGGAAGCTCATTATTTTGCTAATCTGATGGAACAGGACTGAAAATTGTTTTCAATATGCTATCTAACAGATGTAACTAAGTAACTTGCTCAAGCCCGAATAATAATGATGCAAGATTGCTAGCTAAGGGAAGAACAAGACTGCCACAAACCAGTTGCACAATTTCGGTGATAAAGCTTCCCAGGCGATAACTTGGACCCCAGACAGCTGAAATGTGATTCCAGTTTTCCTGTTGCATGAAGGCCATATTAGTGGTCTCAAAACTAGATTTTCTGAACCATGCCCCCTCTCATTGAAGATCTTTATACATGATGTGATACACTGATAACATCATGCCATCTAATGAAAGGGACTAACAAGTCTGTCATGGGCAAATAGGAAACATTTACCTTCAACCACTCCCAAGCTGTTTTCCTTCCTTCAATTGAAACTGATAGGACAGTGACATCTAGACTTTTAACCTGCATCAAGCGAAAGATGCAATCAAATCATCAAATACTACAGTTGTCGCATCAAATTACCAGTTTCCGAAAAGCATGGTGGTTAACATTATGAATCCTAGTTAGGTCAACTTAACAATGACCAGAATCCTATGAAGAGTTTATTGACGTGAGTCTTACTATCTTACAAACACACACACACACAAAAAAAAAAAGGAGTGCTGTAATTTTTCTCTTAGTTTCCTTCTGGTCATTTTTATGCGTACTCACCTCAGAGTTCAAGAGAAAGTTTAAAGCTTCCCGGACAATGTCTGGATCTGGACAACATGCCAGCGAGCCTACATAATAAACATGGCATTAGATAAAGAAGGATTTCACCATCCAGAGGTAGATGAAAATACATGAATAATCTTGTAAGTATTACCTATAATACGCGCCCTCTCCGTGCTTCGAGTAACATCCCGATATACCCTAAAAAGAGCTTCGAGACCTGTCTTGTCTGACAGGCTAACTTTCCGCATAACAGCAACATATGCTGCCTGGAAGAAAGAATGAAGGTTTACGAGCCCGTATGTAGCATCTACTTTACAATGATAAGGGTAGTAGTCACTCTCAAAGCTCAATGAAAAGACATTAAAAAACCTTTCTACAATCAGATGGAAGAAGTGGTGAATCTTTGTCATCCAGGAATGCATTGAAACGCCTAATTCCTTCGTCTATGGTTGGATTATGCCCAAGCAAAGCTAGTGCACTTAAGACCTCTCCCCTCAATAAGGCATCCAAGTGGCTCTCATCTGGCTCAGGCTCCCAACCGAGCTTCCTGCCAATTACAAGGTCAAGGGTAAGGGCAATTTGGATGCTGTCAAGAAAAATCCAAGGGCAGTATTATACAGTTATATTTCAGTTTACTGGTTACAAGATCCACATTTATTATGTTAGTTAGCACAAAAAATTAGTGTTGCATCAACTTCTATATATCCATGGTAATAATGCATATTTGGATGACAAAATGGCGGTGAAACAAAAGATACTCACGCAGCAGGCAATCGAATAAGATTGATGAAAAATTGCTTTACAGTCTCAAGTATATCAGGAGCAGCATCAGCAACTATCCTCACGCATATATAACTTATCTGAGGAAAAAATTGAGTTAGGCATACATGAAGGGAGTCAATATACCTACTTCAAAAAAAGAAGCAAGATATTCAAGTGATCTGCTAGAATTTTACTTGAAGTAACTTGGAAAGGACAGTATGATCAAGCTCCTCTCTGAATGAACTAATAAAGATTAGCATAGAGGCCAGTGGAAGCTGGCAACCCATGCACAGGGCACATGAGTCATCCAAAAGGCCTGCACCAGGGGACAAATAGAAAAGATCAACATCTTCGTTCTAGTCATCAAGAAGCAAAGAGTAAACTTGATCAATTACGAACTTACCAAATCTATCAGTAGCAGACAACAGATTGTTCTCTACAGCATGTCGAAGTTTCAACAAAAGACTGTCATCATATTTCACCCTGTAAAATCCTGTCTGATGTACATTAACTTTTATCCATTCAGATTCTTCAACATCAACTACTGCAGACTTTGTCATTAGAAGAAAGGTCCGCTGAGTATCAGAAGAACTGGAACATAGCGTTACGGGGACTATCCAAAGACTATCTGTAGGATTGCCACTCAGCAGAAAATGTGACTGCAAAAGATGAGGAGAAGTTTCTCAGTGTAATATGAATTTGAGGAACAGATACAAATAAAAAAAAAGTCATCTAATAATATGTTAATAGTACAAAACGAAAAACATGAATAAAGAAGAACTTGTGCATGGTTTTAACCTGTTCAATCTCCAATTTCTGTCCGCTAAGTTTCACAGAAATTACTGGATATCCTTTCTGTTTCGTCCACGAATGCATTATGGAATTTACAGGTTGTCTGGATACTTCCTCAAGAACAGTCCACAAGTCTTCAGTATTTGCATTTGAGAAGGCATATTCTTTTACATACAATGCAAGTCCTCTCTAGTTGCATGAAAACAAAAAATCAGACAAAATATCAACTGAAAGATTTGAATTTTGGTTGCTTATTCAGAAAAGAAAAGAAAAAACAGAAAGTTTCTGAAGTTATCCCCAGGAAAGTGATTACCATAGTTACCAATATCAAGTATAAAAGATCATCTTAACACGACAAGAAGAAGCTACAAGAGATATCAGACCAACATAAATTCCAATATGCTGCAATGCACACCTGGAAACATTCTTCGCCAAGACAGTTCTGCAGCATTCGTATGACAGAAGCACCTTTGCTATAGCAAATAGCATCAAAAATCTCTTCAATCTCATTTGCATGGTTTACTTCAACCTAGAAAGATTGACATTAAATGAGAGCAAATTCAGCAAATGCTAGTTAAATTTACGAAGAAAAGGGTAACTAGGTTCTTGAAAGACCTCAATCGGATGTGATTCTGCAAGAGCATCCAGCCTAAGACCTTCTGCAGTCTCCTGAGCAAACTGTGTCCATATTTTCCATTCTGGAAATAGAGTATCTATTGTGAAATAGGATACCTGAGAAAGATCAATTGTAAATCTTGCAAAAGCTCACACAGATGGTCTAAATAAAACAAAAAATAAAATAAAGTGACAAAATACCCATGTAGCAAACCCCTCGCTCAACCATAAGTGGGTCCACCACTCTACAGTTACAAGGTTGCCGAACCATTGATGGGCTAGTTCATGTGCTATAGTGTGTGGAACCTTCACAGTAGTTTAAACAGGAATAATTAGAGCTCAAAGACAAGCTTTATTCTTCATAACAGTAAGCACAGGACTATGTAACTTACCATCTGCAGGTTAACAGCTGCAGGATCATGCTCTTCGAACAATAGACTAATCTCCCAATATATCACCAGACCACTGTTCTCCATTGCGACGACAGGAAAATCAGAAACCGCGACCATATCCAATTTAGGTAGAGGATATGGTGTTTCAAAGTACCTTTATGGAATACATGTCATTCTTTGATCAGACAAAACACTAATCCTATTGAGCTATGGGTATTTCAACAACCCAACCAGGAAAACATAGGCAACTATCAATAGTAATAAATCATACAACTACGATAATCTTGTAACTCACTCCTTGTAAAGTTGAAGGGTCTGAACAGCAACATCCAAACCAAACTTTCCTTGGTTCGACTTACCAACTGGACTATAACACCTGACCGGAACACCTGCATAGAATTTATAATAAATGCATAAAAAGCAAATTTGAATAGACAAAATGAAGTTCTAGCAAGAAACTGGTGACAAATGTACCATCGGAAGTATGGCTTTCCACATAATCAAATTGACCCACCACAATTGCAACCAAATATGTAGACATTAAGAACGACTCCTCAAAGTGAACTGTCTTAAGATTCTCAGTTCTTATCTCGTTAGCAATTGGCATGTTGGACAGAGCTATCAGCTCAAGTGGCACTTCCACTGTTATCTTGAAAGTACCCTACACATTTTCATTGGCGGGTTAAAATACAGTCAAACGAAATCCATAGAACTTGCATCCAACTGCACCATGTTCTGATTATTCATATGCTCCTAAATTATTGATTTAGCAAGTTGAATCAGTGAATCAGTGCAGCTAAAAGAGTGGAACTTAATGTTATAGGTTCAGGACTCAAGAGACCTCTCTCACTTTTACCTGGACAGCCTCAATGGAGTCATTTATGGTCATAGTGTCTGGAACCAGAATAAGTACTTACCAAAGTCGATTATTTTTCTTTCTGAGCAAGAGATCATATTAACTTCGGTATCACATCTAAACTTTTTGTGTCCCTCTGTACGCCTTGAAACTTGCCCGAACCAGTTTAAACATGATCCAGAGCTAGTCTGGTAATTCTAAAGTGCCTGAACTGTGCTGCCTAGCAGCATCATCTGTTCAAGTTTTCTACTACTTCCCAGCAGGCCAGTACCAGTGTACCACTGCTGCAATAATTTTCTTCTCTTTTCCTTTCTTTTTTAAAATTTAGGCAAGCCATGCCAGTAAGTAGAGTGGCTCTCTACACTTATGTTAGTTCTGAGAAGTACATTTTGTGACTGGCAGTTTATGGAGGCATTGGAAAAGAAAAAAGAAACAACCTTAGCAGCTGGCTCATCCCAACACGGAAAGCATCGCCGAGCACTAGCAGGTTGGAAGTGAGTAATAGCCATATTCTTCTCAATCCCATCAATCTTGTATCCACTGAACAGGGAGAAGGGTTGCAGATATTAAAGTTACCTCTAAAACTCTTTAAACTTCAGATGTAGCAAAACATTTCCCTGCATAGTCTACAAGAAGCTAAGGGAAGGTAGTTTACCTTCTGTAAAACCCTCTCATTTGGTCGTTTAAGGTTCCTTCAAAGGAAATACTCAAAACCCCTTCTCCAATTGGAAGCTCTTCCACAAACTCCAACACCATAATCTCATCATCCTTTATCATTGCCATTCCAACTGGTCGTAATTCCTAACACCCGACCTCATTTCAGGATATCACTCTCAGCGGAAAAGAGAACAAACAACAACATACACAATGTAGTCTCACCTCAGGTTGGGAAATTCCACTTGAACATAGGTTTAGACAAAGTACAGCCTGCACTTTGGAGCACAAGGGTACGACATCTGACGGCTTTGAACCCATGAAATAAAATTAGAAAAGCAATATATTTGAAAGAAGACAGTTAACATGCACTTGAAGGCAAATCAGAAAAGAGGTACCTCTGAAGATAATCGACGTTTAAAGGATATAGAGTGAAAATCAATGTTAAGATCAACAGTGTTGAGGACAAGAAACTTGGTGGATGAAACGATGAGGACTTCGATTGAAACATTGCCATTGAAGCAACAAGAAACAAGGTCAGGCTTGAGATTAATGTCATAGCGTTTTGGGACTGCAAACTTTGGAAGACGAGGCTGCCGTTTGAATTCCTCATAAGCCATACCAATGGAGATAATGTGTACATACTCAACTGAGATGTTGATCCCATCATTTAGTTAACAGGTACTCAAAGTCAAAATATTATGCAAGTAGCTGGTATTCAGAAAATGTGTGGGAGAGTTCGTCAGCGTAAAGAATGCCATGCATGATGGCGGCTAGCTCAAAATAATGAAAATAAAGCAACTTGCAAGCGTTTAACTTGTCCGTAGTGTTTTTAAACGTTTTGAATTTGCTGAGGTCTTCGTCCTACACATGGAAATATGCCATGGATACTGTACTTCTACGACCAGGTACAGAACACCTTAGCAAAGTCAAATATATGAAACCCTCAACACAACTTCGGCCGACTCTTTCACTACCAAAACTCAGAAGTCAGAAGTCAAAAGACCGAAGGTGACATGTCAACAATGCAAGGATGGAGCTTAGGATTCAAACATGTCAACTAGTTTAACAAAGACATCAGTAATAAAGAACAGCCCCCTAAAACCATTGACCGGACGACGATATAATGAGAGGACGTCGATAGGAACTGAAGGTGGTGGCGATGAAGAGGCCAACCAGCGGTAGTGTTTCACAAACAAATTTTCACTAAAGAAGGCTACAGCCTACAAGTAAACTAGGGAACAACCGAGCAAGCAAGCAAGCTACATAAATGTTCTTCAAGAACGTACGCTGTGAAGATTGAACATAGGCAGCTAGCTTGATTTTTTTTTATGGAAACTTAATTTTATTTTACATAAATGTAACAACTAAACTGACCACAACCGAGTGATTTGGGAATTGACTAGTAATTACGCCAGTTTGGCAAAATGTTGGAACTGCTCTACTTTTGGCCTAACGGCGCTGAACTCACAGTCGCAAAACGTCTAGATTTTTTTTTTTTTTGGTTTCAAAACGTCTAGAATTTACACGAGCAGTGCACCTTTCCTTTCTGAATGAACACATTTGACCCACTAACACTGCACTGAACGTGGAAAATTAAGATACTAGAGCAGCAACTGCTGAAAGAAAAGATAACCAGCAACAAAAGTGTTATCAGATTGGAGAAAACATACATTCACTCATCCGGATCTAACATAGTTATTCACCATTTGCTGATTCAATGTCAGTATGAGTTTGCATTTTATCTAATTCTGCAAGATAAGAGAGGAACAAAGGCAGTGTTGCAAAGGCAATGGACTTCATTCCTTTGACTGATCAATTACAAAAATTCTTGGTTATGTCTGGTATTTCTCAAAATCTTGGAACTCAAACTAGGTACTGGGGATAAAAGAACTGCACGAATATGACTCGTCTGAGAGCAAGTCACATGATGAGGATTAAGGCTTAGACTTGGTAGCCGGTAAAAGTAACTCCTCTTCCTACAATTTCACCAGCACAGTACCAAGCAAAGCACTCGATTCCAAATAAAGCAGCAATTCCAACTTCTTCGACTTTGGTTTCCTTCCTGTTCTTCCATACCTGCTTCACTTGCTCAATTTCTTTCCAGAATGCCGCATTCCGACCAGGTATACTGCAGCAAAAACAATCAACACCGCTATTGAGATAACATGTTCACCCGTAAAAAGTCAATCTCTTTAGGCTAAGGTATTGGAAGTGCTTCAAAAAGTAAACATCAAAGAAGAAACGAATTCATTCAGAAATATCAAACATCCGTTAATAATCCCTCCAAAGAAGCAGCTTAATTGCTCCATGTTTTGCCAGTGAAGACAACAGTGGCCAAACAAGTATGAATCTACAGGAGTCATCTAAATCATACATCAAGACAGCCTAGTAGATGTTCAGACACAACATCCCAGAACGACTAATTCTACAGTTTATTTGAATGTTGTCGGGAACAATTCGAACTAACGTTGATATATGGTAAATGCAACCTGCGAATAGCTCAACGGAACAATATGATGGCAAATATACAGTGAGGCTCAAGAAAATCTAATAATGCCATTATAAACTGCCAGACAAAGTTCCTTCATTATATAATAATGTATCAAAATCATAGTCACTCAATCCAAAAAGCACAAATAAATAAACAGAAAAAATGAGTCTAAAATCAAGGCATTGACAGTTGAAACTAACCTGGCAAGACGAGTGAAAAACAATTGCTTGGACAAGCGATTGCAGGTCTCAATAGTAGGTGGATCTACAATGTGCTCCTTGTTCTGTTCTAGCAATTGCTTGTAGTAGAAACTCCCATTCTTGTTAAGGTACTGAGAAGCCTGACAAGCCTTTGATTGCAACGCGCGTAGCTTCGATGCCATTGAATTGCAAAGCTGAAGTTACACAAAATCAGCAGCAACATAAGCATCTTCATCAACACATACCATTGCACAGACAAGATCAAAGACCAAAATCAAGTACATAGAGAACAACCATAGCAATGCAGTCATGAACACTAATCCTCTATATGCCTGCCTACTTATGTCATACCCTATGACACAACACATTTGTTACTACAGCAGGTCAAACAACGTAATCGAGAAAAATTTCCGAAACAGACAATAAGCGAGAGGACACCTGATGATTCCAATTTTGTTTCTCCAACCGCGCAGGTGTTTTTATAATTGGATTCTCTAGAGTTTCAATAGACAAGTATATAGCAAGGTCTGGTTTGGACAAACACAACAAAAACTTTGATCATCTTACACTAGTTCATACACCTGAAACGCAAACCTGCTCATCTACATCGAGTCATCAACACATCTCCACTTGACAAAGATACCTTCTTTCCTTCCTATTGATGTTCCATACACTCCACATGATGACACCAAGTGCCCACCTATGTTAGGCCTCAACTATAGGTACGCCCCATTTCATGCCACTAAGGAAGACCAGAGTACTCCGATAGGATAGGAACAGACAAGCGAAGATTCAAACCACAAATTACTTTGCCATTTTAATGAAGTACAAGCGCATTTAAAGAAAAAATGTTGCATTATCATAAAGAGGGCCAACCAAAAAAAAAAAGTATGCGCCAAAACAAGTTGTCAATTGTCAATTTGTCATGATATTAATTAAAATAGTAAAAAATAAATAAATAAAAACCTCAATAACCCAAAACTAGTTGCCACATTACTAAAGAAATGAAGCTACTGATGATGAATCAAGGGCACTCACATCCACATCCACATCCTACTCATGGTAAATCATCATTGGATTTAGTAATCACAAACCCAAAAATAAAATAAAAAATAAAACTAAAAATGGCTTCAGTGATAACCTACCTAATTTTAGATCAACACAGTGACTAACAGGAAAAAAAAACTCAAATGATGGTCAGTCAAAACATACACTAATCACCAAAAAAGGACAAAATAAAAAATGGGTAATCACAAAAACCACAAAAGAAAACAACCCAAATGCGGTTTGACATCAAAGATCGAAACTTTATCATAATCTAAGACAACCCATCAAAGAAAAACAGATCTACTACTTTACTACATCTCCTCATCATGGTCATTTTCATGCATAGTAATAAAATGAAACAAGGTAGCATGCATGTTAAGCATGTTAACAAGCATGCCGAGGAAATCAGTAGATGAGAGAGAATGGAGTACCTAGAAGAGAAAGATGGAAAGGGTCTTCTTCTTCTTCTTCTTGTTCCTTTTTGCCGATCTGAAGAGTTAGAAAGAGAGAGAAAGGGAAATGTGAGTGAGAGCTGAGATGGTGAGAAAATGGTTTTGGGGTTGTTAGGGCTTTACTTGTGGCCCTTGGATTTTCTATTTCTCTCATCTGATGGTCGAGATTATTTAGAAAAGATGGTTTGTTTTTTGTGGGATTTTTGACTTCTTTTTTTTTTTTACTAATTGTTTTTTGTTTTGGATGGGTGAGTGTGTTTATGTGTTGGGCTCAGTGGTGAATTGGTGATGGTGTGCGGCTGCGGTCTCATACAATGTCAGCTGGGAAATACTAATTGAGCCCATTTTCTAAGTGCTGGCCAGACCCCATAATGAGTTGTGAATGATGTAAAAAATTATCAAAATTAAAATTAATGGCTTGTTGTGAGGTTTGATTTCTCGAGAACACTTGTTGTTAATATTTACTCACTCCGTTGAACTAAGTTCCAGCCGCCATTTAGTACGGGTTTTATAAAAAATATGTATTTGAAATAGATATGACCAATTTACCCTCAAACTTTAATGAAAATAACAAGAGTTGCATGGGCGATAAGGGTATGGTATGGGAAGAGTAAAGTGGTATAAATAAATTATTATTAGCAATTAATGAATTATTCTGAAATAATGAGGTGCAATTAGAGATTACTCGAAAAAGTTTGTCAATTTTTTAAAATGGAGTAAAGTATTATCAATTGTAATGGTACCATTTTTGCTTACATTTTATCTTTTTCGTCGTATCAAGGTTTAATTGATTAGGTTTAGACATAAAACTGGGTAATTTGGTTGCATAAAAGATAAAAACCCATTTCGCAACCAATCTATCCGAAAACGTCTCCGTTTCCACTTTCCAGCCATGATCCCGAATGGCACCTTAGTTGAGTTTTGTTTTCAATTTTTCCCAATAAAAAAAAGTTGTCTCCATTGATGTCTGGTCAGTGGACAGTGGTTGACAAGGGGTGCGTAACTATAGATGACACCAAATTTATAAACAGAATTCAGAGTCAAATTTTGTGAATTGCCCTTCGGCATGGAGAGGGTGGAAAGAGGGGACAGCTGCTCAAAAGGGCAACTCAGTTACACGGCGCAAATAATGCGACTCAAAAGAGTTCCGAGTTTCTACCGCCCAAAAAATGAGTTCTGAGTTTCATGAGACGATTTGGAGTATGTGTGGAAGTAGATGTTCAATAGGGAGAACTCGTCCATCAATCTATTATCTATGTAACGTTTCAGTGTCTAATACGGAGTATTAAAATAGATCAACAGGGTATAAGGGTATCCACAATTTTTGCAAAAGCTTAGCCAAAGCTGTAAGTTGCGCCTAGGAGATATAATACAGATAAAATTTTGACAACGCCCAGAGCCCCAGACTGTCAGACATACTTCCACAACAACCCAATGGTCAACGTTGCATTACAAATATCATAAGTAGATCAACTATAGACGAGACACAATGATGGAAAACAGGTCCAAGATCAGTTCTTCACCCATCAACAACAGAAATCACTTCATATACTTGTGCAAAAATTTCCTGTGGAAGTCGCTTCGGATGGTGTCATTGATGAACCTTTTGGGTGTCTTTGTCTCACCGCGCGCCTGGTTCTTGAACACAACATCATCGTCCCACCTGAAAGCACATGTACAAGGAGATTAGAATCAAGAGCCTGCTAAATACTTTGCCAGATTGACATTTTATTTCTTGCATATTATTACAGTTTACCATTTTACTGATTCTGGGTGCTGCTCGTGGAGTTTTTGTCTTAATTGGGGTGGGGGGAGTAGCCATTCTTGACCTTTTTGGCCAAGGCCAAAGTGCAGTTAAGGGGCTACTGGAACACACACACACACACCAAATTCAGTCCATGCATGCCATATGCCAAGGAGAGGTGACAAGGTTTGAGGCCCTAGGTGCCAATGCCCTACCAGGCTACCACGCACGTCTACTTTATGTAGGCATCGACCATATGAATATTATGAGCAAAAATTCATAACATTCAAAGGCGAAACTACTTTAGCAATAAGAATAACTCAATGTAACTAACAAAAGTTCATCACATTCAACGGCGAAAACATATCCTCTGCTTTACTAATATGCCCTGTTTGTAGCTCTTCTTTAACCAAACCCAATAAATCCTATTCCCATTCCCACCGCCAACTTTACCCATTCGTTCGCCACTTCCAGCTGCATCCACCACTACCTGCACTAACATTCCTCCGCCCTTCCTTTACAGAGCCTACTTGATCAAAACTAAGTTCTTTCCAACATAATGTGTGCGACCAATTGTTCAGTACAGCCTAACTTCAATCAAATCCAATCAACTAATGAAAAAAAAAACTTGCGGGAACTCCACCTAACCACCACACATCAAAAGAATCTTTTTTTTTTCAGAAAAAGGAATCGGGAAACTATATCAGAGAAAAAAGACATTTTGGTTGTTTATCGAAAAGAAAAAGGTAAGGTATGAATTCAACACAAGTGCTCATATTTATGCCCAACCTTAGTAACACCCACAATCAGCACGATCCCTGTCACCAAGAATAACTCCAGCACAAGAGCCATCCACATTCCATGAGTCTGGAATGATATTCTCTCTCTCATCCATTACTCCTCCTATCTAGAACTACAGATCTGACTAAGATAATTTCCATTTCTTGAATGTGAAGAGTGTTGGGAGGAGGGCTTGTGCGGGTGAAGTCAAACGGTAACGATGGAAGTGGGTAGTGGGCGATAGGTGCATGGAGATTAAGTGGAGATTGAGTGGGGTATAGGACAAGAAAAGACACGAGAGAGGGGAGGGGAAGAAAATACAAGTCACTTCACTATCACTAGATGGTGAGTGTGGGGCCTAAGGTTGCGGGCGGAAGGTTATGGAGGGGATGGTGGTGAAGGAGAATGGGACTGATTGAAAGGGTGACAGGGTTTGGCCCTTAACTGTGGGATTGACAGAGATGAGGAGAGAGATTGTTAGGACTATGGTTTTGGGGAGGCAAACGAGAAAATCAAATTAAGAGAAAAAACTTTCATCTAAAATGTTCTTGAAAATACTAAGGAGGAAGATGATCTTGGGACAAAGGCTTCTATAGACATACACTGTGAGCTTCCCCTACCCAGTCCCTTTAATTTCCGTCGGCCGACAAATCTCCCCCAAAATAATAGCTACTTAGCTACTTTAGCCTTTATTGATTTCACTCACCACTGTGCCCCCTTATCTGCTTACCTCTTACAACATATACTAATGAATAAATCCAACGCTTTATCTTATATTCCTAAGGGTGGGTGTATGGTGCTAGCATTCAACGTACACTGTAGTGTATGGTAAAAGTTGTAATAGGACCATATATAAATTTGTAATAGACTATTAGGAAACTAAAAACTTTTTGTCAATTACTCTCTTCCCCATTCTTAGCATCTCCAACCAATTCGATTCCTGAGTTTAAATGGGACCCCCATTTTTAATTCTAAGTTGCAAATTCCACAAGACAAACAATTTTTTTATAGAAATTATATATGTGTATAACCAGCATTAGCTGCTGGGCCCATCCTGAGCCGGTGCCCAAGGCCGTCAGGCGACGGCTGTTGCCCTGGCTCAGGGCGGCACTGGGGTTATAGCCTCTACTTCCTTATGATTGCAGGCATCATTTCTAACTGATGAAGTAATAGAAGAGCTTTTACCTTCTTTTTACACTGAAGTTGGCTTGAGCACCAACATTTAGCAAAGGGTTTCCAAGCATAAGCTCTGCTTCTTTTGTCTTCATCTCTTCTTCTTGCCTTTGTCGATCCTGCATATGATGCGTGAGATTACCACCAAATTCACGTGATTAACTCTCGAAAATAAACTAAATAGAGCTTATTTATGTGGTTTTTGTGATTTTTTTGGAAGAAACTAAAAACAGAAAATAAAATTAAAGTTTAGACCGAAAACTCGCAAGCTCTCAATCAAGTGCACTCACAAAACCTCTCAAGATTGTAAGCACAAATTCTTCAGAACTTTAAGAAAAGCCACAGCTTTATTTGAACACAATGTTCGCAAATCTGAAAATAACACTTCTAGTCCTCTAAGGCTGTCTCCTGGTCTTATTTATAATACTAATAACCTCCTTAAAATATTCCTAATTAGAACTAGGAAAAGAAAAAAAAACTCTAACAGAAAACTAAAAAGAAAAGGTAAAAAAACTTCAATTTGGAAACTACTAACTAATAAGGAAAGTATGTATTTTTTCTTTTCTTCTTCTGTTTCCAGATTTCTATTCTACTGGAAACCTTCTGAAATAACTAAGCTACAACCTAGCTTATGCCCATAGGTCATCAAGTTAGTATTCAGCTAATGCGTCGATGGTACAACCGGGTGTACGTAGCTACGTACACCCGGCTGTACAAATACGCCCACATATACGAATACGTATACGCGGGCGTATTTTAAAAAAAAATCCCCTTCCCTCACCCTCCCCTTCCCCTTCCCCACGCACTTTCCTCTCCTTCCCAGAAATTCACTCTTCTCCTTCACCTTTCCCTTCACCAAATAACTCCACTCTCTCTCCTCACTCCATTTTTTTCACCCTATCAAAAACCCATTTCCCCCATTGTTTCACTCTCTCTCCACAAGCCCCCATTTCATTTTCTCTTCTTAAACCAAAAACCCCAATTCACACTCTCTCTCTTCCCATAAAAACCAAAAATCGGGCTCACAAAGTAAACCCATGGGTCACAAAATAAAAACCCGGGGATCACAAATCAAACCCACAAAGGGTCACAAATTGTGATTAAAGTGTGACAAATCAAAACTAAGGGGTAACAAATTGTGTTTTAAGAATCACAAATCAAAACTTAGGGGTCACAAAATGAGATTATAGGGTCACAAAATTAAACTCAAGGGGTCACGAATGGGTGTGGACAAGGCGGCGGCGGCAGCGGCGGTGGCGGGGTAAAGCCGAAGGGAACTGGTAGTGGTACTTGGTGGAAGTGGTTATAGGTGAGTGGGGGAGGATGAAGTTGGTTAGGGAGGAGAGAGAATGGGTATGGGTTTTCATTATTTCTGTTTTTTTTTTTTGAATTTGGTGTACCGTGCTCCCTACAACCGGGAGCACGGTAGAATCTTCCGTATTCAGCTCCAAAATGCAAGCCACGTGCTCTAAAACTCCCGTATCACCATAAGTGGACGTTAAATATTTCAATCAAACAATCGCACAAAGACATAACCAGACGTCAATTAGATCGTGAACAAGCCTATGTTGTTGCTGTACGGTCTTGTTGATAGCTCTAAAATACTTCATTTGTAAATTGAAATTGGATGGCTGTGGAAAATGGATAGGTGAGTTGAATTATTGAATGTAAATGGAACCAATTCCAAAAGTTAAATGTCGCACCTGACGGGCCTTCTCCTCAGCCCTTTCCTTCCGTATTTGTTCGAGCTCAGCAAAAAGAGCTTCAGTGTCATCCTCATCATCGTCGCTGTCATCATCACTGCACACAAATGAATTGACAAATCAATAACATGAGAATGTAAAGTTGAACTAAGGAAGATCCTTGGATTATCAAATTAGCAGATGCCAGCTATTTGTGAAGTGACAAACACAGTAAAGTACATTCACTAAACATAACAAGAGGTCGTTCACTCTTCTATTCTTTTTCTCTTCTTTTTACAAAGCCAGGTAACCAATGTACATGAAATAGCCATAACATGAACAGTCAATAATCATTAACAACATATATTAGGCAAGTTTCGAGGCGAAACCTTTCATCATCATCTTTGACATCAACATCAGAATCATCAGCATCTTCCTTCCGGGGAACTAAACGATCATCAGCATCCCTTTTTGACCCTTCCAAGAGTAATTGACTGCCTTTTCTGCTATCTCTGTCCTCTGTTTAAAAAAAACAAATAACATTAGCTCGAAACATACGAGGAAATCCAATTTAAAGTAATGCAATATAGTGATTCTATATAATTCTCAACTTGTCTTACCATTATATGATTTATCTTTGGATGAAAAATGTTGCCTCTCACGATCTCTGAGCTCAGCGCGGAGGTCCCTCTTCTGAAGTTCCTCTTGTGTGTCCTGT
>ONZK01001673.1:46872-59883 GCA_900322385.1 Pharnaceum exiguum | reverse complement strand
CCCTCCTGTAAAACCAAGTAGGGTCTCAGAGGTCAGGACAACATAAATAATGAAAAGAAAGATCAACAACAGTCACCAAGACAAGTGAATTTATTTATTTATTTATTTATTTTTTGGGGGGGTGGGGGGGTGTCAGATAATCATGGCAGGAGACAGCAACAGAAGTGTACAATACTACAATATGTCCTCATCTTTAGTCAATAACAACGGGCATGGAAGTCAATACTATTTGGTATATATAAAAAAAATGTATGACCTCCAATGGACTGTTGAGTAGTTCAAGTATAAGTTACCACACTTCTTCCTTAAATTACAATCCTATAACTGTTTCGCGTCTAAAAGCACAGATCTCACACTCACACAGATACTTGCAAAAGTAAACACAAGAAGCAGCAGTCTGTAATTCCCAGTGCTTTCCAAAATTTCAAAGTCACCAGTCCACAAGTCAAAACACCCCAGCAGAAGTAGAAAATATTTAGAAAATGCAGACATACTGAAACCATGAGTATAAGATCACAACTGAAATCTGGTTTAACAGAAGCAAATTATCGTGTTCAACTAAATCATACATCAAAGCAGTTCAAGCATGCTATAAATTAGGACCATGACAAGCATGTTAGACGATCAACAACAGCACATTGGCAGCAGCAACAGCAACAGCAACAACAACAACAACTACTATTTTCATTCATCAGAATGTGTTGCATCTGGACAGTAGCCGGCATTGCAGTAGATTGAGGCATGTTAAATTTTAGCAAGATCTGAGACATCAGTTATCAAGTTACAAGTACTATGCAAGCAAGGGACAACTTGAACAGATGTATACCTGGGTTTTAAAGTTGTATGAGCAGCTAGATCTCTAGAAGAGTACTTTTGCGAGGGTCCAAAAATCCTTGTACCACCTTGTTCATTCCCACCCTTTGCCGGTGCCCAGGTTGGTCTGGCTGCCGTTGTCATTTTGAATCACTCACAAGAAGTCTGCAAGCATAGGCATAAAACGATCAGATTACAGACACAACAATGAATAGCTTCGACAGAAAAGTACAGCTACTTTAGCATCCAACCGAACAGAGATCCAAGTCTTAAAAAGTGTTCTTCTGCCTTTACCCTTTTCCTCACGCCACTATCTAAATTCACAAAACAATCTACTTCTATTGTAGACACCTTTCTTCAATACTTAAAAAAGAAGTTTAGCACAATCAGCAGAACATACGGCACCATCATCAACACACTCCCATTCAATACAAGAAAGGGCCAAACAAATAATGAACAGTATCAATCGCGTAGACATATCCCGTTTCAGTTGCAGATTCAAATTGAGTCATGTTCACTAAACAAGAACAAGAACTTCCCAAAACCTAAAAAGGAACTCCGTGAGCGCACCAAACCCAACATATTCATCACTAGCAGTAGCGAGTTAAACAAACAATTCCAAAAAAAGGTCCACAAATCCTAGCATCGCACAAACGGAGGTAGATAAAATCCTTATTGTAGTACACCAATCGGAAGGAGAGCACAAGATCAAACTGATGAAAAGAATTTCACCAGGCTGTTTACTGTTACGGGTTGACTACAAACCGTTGTCTAGTACTAGTACTAGTAGTACCAAGAAGTCAGGCTGTCATCTCATGAAACACAACTTATATTCTTCGCTCAACGATAACAACAACATAGCCTAATAAAAGTTCCAACAAAAACCAGGGCGTGACATTATTCTTTCTATTCCCTCTATAACAATACCAACAGTAAGAGTCACTAAACCTAAAAGATGGCGAATTGGTTTTTTCTTGTTCCTTTTATCTTTTTATTATTTATTATGATTTGATTTGGGATATTCAATTCCCAAATTTGACCTGAACAAAGTCCCAAAATCAATTATAATGAGAAAACCCTAATTCCCACATAATGACAGAGCAACCTCATAACTCTAAGCTAAGCTAGACCATAAAATTAGGGCAAATAATAAAATCGAAGGTAGTCTTTTGCAGAAACCCTAATTCTTACATATTATTATTATTATTATACAGTAGCAATTGAGACTAAAAATAAAAATAATACCTTGAGATAATTGGGCAGGCGAGAGAGAGGAGTAGAAGGAAAAAAAGAGTTGGAAAAATAATAATAATGAATGTAAGTAACGATTTACTTTATTTAAGGCACTGAGAGTCTGAGACTGTCAGATTTATATATCTATCTATCTAAGTCGGTCCTGCCTCGGTGGGTTTCTTTTTTCTTTTTTCTTTTCTTGTGAGTTTTTTTTCCCAATTAACTTTTAGTGGGCTTATTTATTGTTCAATACTCCGACTCAATAGAGAAAAGATTGATTTGTTGGGTTATTGTTTACCCATGGGGTATTTTAGTATTGAATTCTCAAGGGTCACTAATCGCTACCCGAGTATCATTAATATCAAGTCTTATTATGTGAAATCACCCTGTAGAATTTATGAGACAACTTCAATCAAAAAATTAGGAGACAACCCATAAAGATTCACTTTTCATTAAATTTAAGCTCTATTAAAAAAATCCAAAAGAATAGCAAAGCACTACACATAACACATGCTCAATAAGGTGAGTATGAACTGAGTTACTACATATATGGATCATTCGAGTTCGTATCAAAACTTTGCTTCAATAGCTTGTTCCAATGCTTGTATGTGCAATATGGTTGAAGACGCGGTTGTTTCGTTCTTGCCACATCACATAACACATACTTGTGGAAGTAACATTTCCTCCAATGTTTACCTATATTGAATCGATGACATCAATGAAATAAGCTTTTTCAGAGTATCTCCCTTCGCCTATGCAACAATCCACGCTAGTATGATCTTCATGATTTTAGTAGCAAAAGAGCACTTAAAGATAATGTTCGTTTGTTTCTAAATCAGCTGGACAGAAAACACATCTACTCGCCAGGGATACTCCTCTTCTTTGAATTTGATCTTGGGTTGCTAAGGCTTTGTGAAGAGCAAGCAAGGCAATGCTAATACGCTTCGGACAATTCACATTATCCCAAATAGTTGACAAAACAAACTGAAGCACCCGGGGGCAAATAGTTCATACAACTTCAAGCTATCAGCAAGTCCACCAGAATAAGAAGTGTTGGAAGGTTTTCATAGTCATTTTCTTTTTTATCCTCATTTATACCCCCAAAAAAATTTCTTCTGATGTTTTCAATTTCATTAACAATAGAGATTGGTAACAAACATCCAGCTCCCCAAAAGTTAATTTGCCAAACACTAATGAATTTAAGAGCTATAATCTACCTGCATTAGATAGCATCACAGTAGCCTAATGAGCTGCATGCTTTCTGCTTCAGTTTATCAAGCATTGGCTGGAATAATAATGCTAAGTAGATCTTTCAACTTTGGGTGATTATGCACTATAGCAAAATGGCTATGAAAATCTTCCAACACTTCTTATTTTGGTGAAGTTGTTGGAAGTGAGTATTTCAATGCAGCAATGGGTCAATCTCGGAAACAACCTCTCTGAATGGGAGTTCATCTTGAGAAAAACTAGAGCAAGATAAAATTTTACTCTTCAAGCTATCAGCAAGTCCACCAGAGTACAAGTCTGATTTAGCTTTATTAAATGTAAGACAAGAGATTCTGGAAACTGTCTCCCGATTTTTCAAATCGGAGTAAGACTGCGTACACCAGGCTCGCTCAGTACCCCATCTCAGATGAGACTACACTGTGATGTTGTTATTATTGTTGAATTGTAAGACAAGAGATACTTTGGAAAAGATCAAGTGTTTGAGTAATACACTTGATAGTATGAATGTCTCCTCTGGCAAAGATTAAAAAACCATCAGCAAAGCCTTTGTTGAGCACATTTTGGATGAACATTGAAGTTCTTTTCTTCTGACATTTTTCTAAGCAATCTTGACAGAGATTCCATACTCAAAACAAACAAATAGGGAGAATTAGGATCTTTTTGTCTAACCCCTATTTTCACGAGAAATAACCATTTAAATAAGGAGAGATAGCACTCATAACCCGAATAAGTAGTATCGGATGCCTTTGTTATTAGTTATTGGTGTTACTCCAACAATTGCTTTCTTGCAAAATGAGAAAGAAACTCCATTAATTTAGAAAAAACACTTGTTGGCCTTCATATAGAGAGTCTTAATATGGGCCAACTTAGAATTATACTTTTTTATAAGTTCGTCGATTATCGAGCCATAGGTTCAGAATTATTTTTTATCTTATTAGCCTTGATGTCACTAATTATTGGAATCTATGAGGTTGGTTTGTTCATTTTTTTTGACATAAAATTAATTATCTTAGCACATCAAAATATAATATTTTTCAATTAATGACTTTATTGTGTGTTCATTCTTATGCAATCGTGGCTTTGTTTGATAGTACATCATTTCAGCTTAATGTTATCAATTTATGACATTTTGTCCTTGTCGGTGAATGAAGTTGAAAAAATTGTCCCCCATCTTTAAACTTTAAGTGATCGAACTATAACAAAATGGCTGCAAATTTTCCAACACTTCTTATTTATAGTAAAGTTTCGGGATGTCAATTTTTTAATACAACAATGCATCTAAGGTCAATTTCGAAAACAACTTCCCAACTTTCTTAAACAGGCCAGGGGAAATGTTGCGTACATCCGGACTCACGAGCACTCACATTGAATGGGGATAACACTCGATTGAAGCCCATTTCATATATGAGATGAGGTCATTACTGGACATTCAGGGTTCACTAGTGACTACATGAGGTGGGTCATTAATCAACATCTTTCTGCCATTAATACCCACTCTTATATACAAAACGGGTTTAACAAATTTTCCTGTTCATTTTTTTTTTGTACAAATTAATCCTCTTTCACCAATGTAGAACGTAACTCTTTAATGAGCTTTCCTCTTTTTGGTAAGTCAACTTTTTTTCTTTTAGTCTAAAATAAGTCACATACTTTTTTAGCTAAATATTTATGTCATGTTTGTTATTGACCCGTGTGAATATATTCTTTTATACAATGCGACATATTTCAACCGTTAAAAGAGCCAATTTCAACAAACTCACTCAACCAATTTTCACCATTAATTATAATAACGATATCGATCTTCTTATCAAATTTTTTAATATTTCAATTTCAGTTTTAATTTTCAGTTCACATTTGCCTAGTATAGCCCGATAGGATGACAAACACAATAGTAAAATATGATCAATCCCTTAGAAGAAACAACTTGTTCTTTTAGAACACAAAAACAGTTACTCAATAAATAAAGAACATATCATCAACATTTTAAGTTCAAAAGCTTTGATTCAGCGGGTGTTTGGCTTAATCGCTACTTCGGCAATCTTGCTGATTAGTGTACCCGTTGTATTTGCTTCTCTCGATGGTTGGTCAAGTAACAAAAAGATTCTCTTTCGTCCTTTTTTTAACCACTTATTAACTTTAAATGATTGAACTATAACAAAATGTCTACAAACTTTCCAATACTTCTTATTTACAGTAAAGTTTTGGGAAGTTAATATTTTAATGCAATAATGCATCTAAGGTCAATCTCGCAAACAACCTCCCGGTTTTCTTAAACAGGGAAAATGTTGCGTACATTCGGACCCATGAACACTCACATTGAATGGGGATTACACTGATCGTGTGAACCCATGGAGTTATTGATGGCCATTTTGAGTTCACTAATGACTACATGAGGTTTTATTAATCAAAATTTTCTTGTTATGAATACCCATTCTCATATACAAAATGGATACACACAAATTTTTATGTTCACTTTTTTCTTTTGTAAAAAAATTAATTTTATTTCACCAATGTAGAATGTAACTCTTTAATGAGCTTTCCTCTTTTTGGTAAGTCAACTTTTTTCTTTAGTCTAAAATAAGCCACATACTTTATTAGCTAAATATTTATGTCATGTTCGTTCTTGACCCGTGTGAATATATTCTTTTATACAATGCGACATATTTCAACTATTAAAGGAGCCAATTTCAACAAACTGACTCAACCAATTTTCACCATTAACTTATAATAACAATCTTCCTATTAAAATTTGTTATACTTCAATTTCAGTTTTAATTTTCAGTTCACCCTTTAGCTAGCATAGCCTGATATCCATAACAAACACAATAGTAAAATATGATCAATCAATTAGAAGAAACAACTATTTGGTTTTATAGAACACCGAAAGAGCCGAGTTATTACTCAAGAAATAAAGATCATTTCATCAACATTCTAAGTTAAAAATCTTTGATATAGCAGGTGCACCCAAGAATTAATGACACTCGATCTTCTACCTGTTATTTGCAGTGCCTTTTACCCCACTCTAAACAAAAGAAAAAAACAACCCATATACTCAAAAATAAATAAAATATTCTTAAAAAGGACATTAAAACACTCCAAGTAATTATTATTATTTTTTTAAAAAATGAATAATAAAAAACCAAAAAAACAAATGGAGGGGACAGGATAGTACCAATGGAATTAATTACCAAAAAGAGAATCCAATTTTGGAGCAAAGAGATCCTTAGTATAAAAGCCACTTTGCTTAACTCTCCCTCCTCTCACTCATTCACTCCCCGCCACCTTTTCTTATTCATCTCACTCTCTTTGCTACTCTCACATTTCTGCACCCATTTCCCTCCCTCAGGTAAAATGACCCTTCTTTTATTTATTATTAAACAACCCATCATTTATTTCTTGCATTTACTCTCCTAGTTCCATTTCTATGCATGGTTGAATATTTTTTAATTGCTTTTACTTCTTCTGTCTGCATTTTTAGATTCATTTCTGCTAGGGTTTTTGTTTTTCCCTTCTGGGTTTTTTGCCTAATGCAATTTGATAATGCTTTTGCTTGTTTTTAATCAATTTGAGTGTAAAGATTTGATCTTTTTGAGTTATTAGGTTTGCCCTTTATCTGAATTTGTGGTGTCATTTGATTCTGAGACTAATTGAAGATGTTTTCTTGCTTGCTGTTATTGCTATTGTTAAATTTAATCAAATGGGTGTGTAAAGATTTGATCTTTTTGGTGTAAAGTTTGTCCTTTCTGGGTATTGGATTTGACCTTTACTTAGTTTTTATTTTTAATTTTTAGTTATGCCTGTGAAGTTTAGGAATGTGGGTATAGGTTGCATTTTACCTTTGTGCCCTTCTTGTTTTTGAAGTATAGATTGAGGAAGAAAATGAAGGGCTTTGTGGTAATTGGTTGGTTTGGCAATTGAATTGAAGAAAAGAACCAAACTTCAGTGATATTAAAGTGTGTGACATAATAAGGGAAATGTTCCATTTTGTTGTATAATAGGCTAGGAATTAATTGATTCCTGGAAGAGATTGATGAAACAGTAGGGGTTTTGGATGCTTGTTGTTGAATGTTTTTATTTTGTATTTTCGTTACGGTTGTTGTTTTGAATGTTGATGCTCATATTGTTATCATTTGTAGTGTTGTTGATAGGCTCCTTTGTTTTGCAGCAGAATGGTTGGCATGGACGTTGTAGACGGAGAGAAATCAATTGAAATGGAGTTTGTCTCAGATGATGTGTTGAAACTTAATGAGAATGGGGACTTCCAGTCCAGTGATCTGGAGGTGCCATTAGGGAAGCTTACTGCTTTGTGCCCGATAACACCGAGTCCTTGTCGGGAGAGTGGAGATTCTGTTTTGGGGACCAACAGTCCTTTGTCATTGGAATCCTCCTCCTCCCAGTCACCAAAAGCAGATAGCGAAAGTTCTACGGGGAGTGATGGCATTGGGACTTCAGGTCCCGATGATAGTCCACGTACCCCTGATGAGGGCGTGTTCAACCCATTTGCCCCGGGCCCTGAAGAGATGCTTCTGGCTCCTATTTGCAAAAAGCTCATGATTGAGACTCGTCGAATTGTCGCTCGGAGACTCAGCTTTGATCCGTTCGATGATGTTCAGGACGCAATGGGCAAGGATGCGGATCCTGAGGTTGTGCGTGAGAAGATAGTGCTGGATACAGTGTATGAGGCTCTTCTTGAAGCCATTATTTTGGAACAGACGAAGGACTTTCTGGAAGAAAGTCAACCTCTGGAGTTAGAGAGTCCCCGCACTCCAACCTCTCCACCTCGTCTGACTGGGTTTGCTGAGACCTGTCCTGGGGCGCCGCTGAAGGCATCAACTGACAAAGCTAGGAAAATTGATCCAGAACTTTGCAGAAAGCTGGAGTTCTGATTGGTTTTTGGCTTTGTGCAGAAAGGACCGAGTATTTATGCTGACAATTCATTCAGGCAACCCACAATGTAGAAGTACCAACACCCCCCCTCCCCCTCCTTTCTAAAAAAAGAAAAACACATGCTGAGTCCATGGTTATAAGTCCTAACCATTGTATGTGCATTAGATAGAGCATGTTCACTTTTAAGTTATAGCTATAAGCGCTTGGCCCTCAATATTCTGCAGAGGCGTTAGCTTGCATCCTTGTACAGCTGAATTAGGAACTGAATATTTACTGGAATCAGCAAGTGTTCCTTGTATCATTGAATCTTATTAGTAATAATATCCAGCATTTTCATTAATCTTCTTTTTTACTATCTAGTCTGACTATTGTTATGCAATCCATTTCATTCCTAGCTATCTTTCTGAACTTCCCCTTCTACTCACAGTCTTATTTATGTTGTTTAGATAATCCGATGTAGCTATATACATGTTTACAAAAAAGCAATGTAGAGTTGAATGCTTGAGAGTGCCCAGTGTGGCGGTGTTAAGTCAGACAAACTGATCAACAGTGTCTTACCATTACCACTGTTGTTGTGCTTGTGGTTTTGTCCGTTTCTTGGCTTTATCATAGAACTTCTGCTTCTGATCCTAGCCAGATATGAGTAACCATTTCTCTGATGCTATTGTAGTTCTGCCGTAAAAAAAATGAACTGGGTAAGGCGCTGTTCATGCTGCTACTATGGAACACCTGTTGGAGACGTTCTAGTTCTGCTTCTTGAGTCGAAAACCTGTATTACTGAAACATTCTGTAAAGTTTTTCAATAGTCTGGTGCTTTTCTTTTTGTTGGTGCTTTGGTTCATATTTCTTCTTCTTCTGATGTCATGATGTGAATGGCCTAGTAATCTGTATTAAGCAACGTGGCCAATGTTTCTGCAAGGTTTGGAGCAGATTAGAGAATTTACATTTGTCAATCAAACCAACCAACAACCCAATGCAATCCCTATTTATCCATGGGAGTCTGAGGGGTCAAGACTCAAGATGCAGGCAACCATTCCCCTCTTACAAAATAGAGAGACTCCAGTTGCAATAGAATCAACCGAGCTATATACTGTATACTAAAAACTCAAAAGTCCTCATTTAATTTCTTTCTAATAGCGCTGCAAGCTGTCAAGCTTCCTCATTGTTACCCTGCCAGTTTCTCTCCACAAAAGAGTGAAGTTTCTTGTTGGCTTGCTAGTCCGAATCTTCCCTAAGTGCATGTTAGTCCTTTCAGATGTTCTTTTTTCATAGAAGTCCTTTCAGATGTTTGATGAACTAAAGTCAGTCCTTTCAGATGTTTTGAAATATCTTAACGTCAGTAGGCAATAGCAGATTTATTTGTTTGATAAACTGTAACCTTATTACCGAGCAGCCATTCAAGTTACTCTGTATTTGGTTACGGTATGCAAGTTTTGGAGCCAAGGATGTGCAACTACAACCACCCCCTGTGCTATATTGTGGCTCCGCCACTGAGCCAGCTACCATGGTACGTAGCCAACCAATCTGGATACCAATGTAGGTGATTTCTCGCGCACAGCCTCTGATAGCTCCCAGTAGACACCAATACATCATGATCAATTGATTAAGCACTGACCATAAAAAGGAAAATAAAAAATCTGTAGTCCAGTAAAACCGTCATATACTTTCTTTTTTTACCTAAATAAACCCAATGAATCCGAGTTTAGTACAAAGTCGGTAGCTAGCTAGGGTCCCGCGAAAAAGAAAAGGATGGAAAACTTCCCTTAACTTGTATGTTGTATGTTGCTAGGCTTGCCCCCCAAGGTGAACAAATTACCTATAAAAGCAGGAATACGGTTCTCACTATTTGCCAAGCCATAAACGAAAAATTCAACTCCAAAAAAACTAAACGACATGCAGATATTCGTGACAACTCTAACAGGGAAAACCATAACCCTAGAGGTAGAACCAAGTGACACTATAAGCATTGTAAAGGCAAAGATTGAGGAAAGCGAAAACATCCCATCGGATGATCAACGTCTTATCTTTGGCGACAAAGAACTCGTTGAAGAAGATTCCAACTATGAAGAAGAAGATGCTGATGAAGAAGGAGATGTAATGTATCACTATACACTAGGAGACTACAACGTAGAGAGGGGTTCGACAATCCACCTTTCGTCAAGGCTTGAAGGTGGTTTTGTTATGGGACTAGAAAATAGATATTCACGAGCGATGTTGAAACTCATCTTCGACAAAAACATCATTAAAAAAGTTTGTATGAAGTGCTACGCTAGACTTCCAGCTCGCGCCACCAATTGTCGTAAGAAGAAGTGTGGTCACACCAACCAATTGCGGGAAAAGAAGGTCCCCAGAAGTTTCAGGAGGTGCCGTTTTCTTTATGGTTCATGATCATAAATATATTCATATGAATTTATTCGTCAAATATCATGATGCCTGACAATACTGTTCGTTAGAGTACTCGAGTTTTCAACCTTTGGTAGATTGTAAGTGAATTCAATTTGCTTGGGTAGGAATTGTAATGATCAATGATCAATAAAGTTTGCCATTCTGGCGCTTTTCTACATTGTACTCCTATGGTTTTGTTCTCTATTGTACCATACTGTATTTTGTTATGAAAAAAAATAAAACATGAACTGTCGTACACCAATAGATTTATAACAACTTGGATTGGTTGCCAAAGATGCATTATTTAAACTCAGATGGATAAACAATTGTCCCTACACCGTAGGAGTATGTAACAGTAGGAAACAGAGATAGAAATTTTCAGGAAAGGTCACTTTTGCAAGTTTCTGTAAAAATTGTATTTCAAAACTGTCAGGGTCCACGAGAAAGTTTTTACAAGTTACAACAATGGAACGTTTATTCTAGCCATGTAACGAGCAAAGCGAAAACACCCAGTTACCTATCCAACCAAATAGAGCTGGAAAGGGTTCTGTGTTGTATGGTTCCCATATCCCCATGGTACACTCAATTTCCCATTTGTCCATTACAAGCAATACTTTACAACGATTCCACTCCTAAACTTGAGCCACTGCTCACCTTTTTCGACAATCAACGTTCTTCTATGGCTGATGCAACAACTGCTCAGAGAACCTCATCAGAAAGTGACAAACTTGTAACGAGCACTAAAGAACTTCAGTACGAATCTGGTAAGTGATGTACTTCCGCAACTGAGGCCATTGCTCAATAACATTCACAACAGTTGCACATGGTTTCAGTACTAAAGATCTTCATATACCGAGAATAGTCATAATCTTCATATCTTCATGTTAAAGATCTTCAAATACCGAGAATAGTAATAATCTGATCTGGCGGATGTCTGGCCAGGGACTTGGGATCTGGGTAAGAATTCTTTGGATCCATGACCGCATTGTATATGAGCTGGTATGCTTCTGCAAGTGATTTTGCCAACTGGACACAAGCTTCTGATCGTAGCTTGGGTACCTGAAGTTGCTCAAATTCTGGGAGTGATGTTTCAGTGCCCAAAATAAGACCAAAGAAAAGTTTAAGACTTTCTGATAGAGACGCTGGAGAAGTGTCATCCACTTCGGCCAAAGGTAATCCCGAGACAGCCGTATCACTAGATTTGTTCTCGAGTGTTCTCTGAAAGTACGGCATCTTGTTCAGCAAATTACATCTGCTTAATATGGTTTCGACTTCTTTGTCTACAAGTACGCGCATATGATTCTCCATCATTTCACCTATTCTCTTTGCGTATTCAGCTGCACCTTCATGTCCGATTAATGGTTGTTGGATGGCGTACAAACAGTTGATGAGGAAGATTTTAGAAGGAGTCTCAGTACTCTGCAAGATAAGCAAGTACTACGTAAGTCATAGTGCAAGTCCAAACATATAATTTCAAATGTTCTCTTAAATTATCGATTTTTTCACATTTTCTTAGACACATGCTCGAGCAAACACTACTCAGGATTATTCTCAACAAAAAAAAAACTACTTAGGATTATGTGACGGATGGCGGATCTACAGAGGTTATTGACTAATACGCATTTCTGAAAGGTTTATTTATGTCATGATTCATAGCTTATCAATCCAATTCCAAAGTAATGTGATCCAAGAGATAGAATGAGCACAGATAAGAAGTCAAGGAGAAGACTGAGCAAGAAGAAGTCAAGTCAAGAACAACATAGTAGTCCCAAACTCATTTGGGGGTCAGCTACAAAGGTCCAAATGGGATTCTGCCACACCCCCACCCCCAAGGCCCCAACACACCCACCTACTCATACACATTACTGAGTAGCAAAGAAAACAAAAAACAGAAAAGATTATTTTGAAACAAGAAATCCTGAAGTTCAACTCTGTTCAAGCCATCGTTTACCTGCAGGGCTGAGAAACGGCTGCTACTGGTCAATAATGCATCCACTGATGATTTGCTAAGCTGGCTGGAATCGGAGCTCATCCTGCTTCTCCTTGATGATTGATCATTTCCTTTGGATTTGTGGGCGTCTGCTGCTTTCTCACACATCTACCATAAACAAGAATTAACAATTCACTCTCCAACTGCAGAAATCTTTCAGCTATCAAGCAAATATAATGAAAGATTCCAGTCATTTGGATTTAGTAAGGATATTGAGCAGTACGGAGAAATTTTCTGACCCTTTATTTTCACATTAATCAAGACTTCAGGATCGATATTTTAATTTACATTTCTATGATGCAAAACGTGACGGAAAGCTTGTGAGAACAAACAAAATAGACCTTAGATGCTCTACTTAGACTCTACTTATTAGCTAGAGAATTGCATTATGGTAACCAATTGCTTCAAACTAATGACTCAAAACCAAACATCAACCTGCACATCATTTTGTTCTACCTACAACCCGAAGGAGCTGC
>ONZK01001673.1:10042-41523 GCA_900322385.1 Pharnaceum exiguum | reverse complement strand
CCTCCCCCCCCCCCCCCCCCCCCTTCTCTCCTCTGTCTGTTTAAAGCTCTTGCTCTTCAGTCTTTTCAGAATAGTAAGAAATTCGCTGCGAGCACATTGATTGCTAATGAACTCCAAATCAGTTCATATAAATCAAGTCGGAATTGAGGGTAGAGGGAGAGATTCAGGTGCCACTAGCTGTACAATAATAACAAGGCACAAAAGATGCTGCTGAAGAAAAAGGAGAACACCAAAGAAATTAATTTCTTCCGCTACAGATTTCTTCAATGGCTATTTCAACATGTAGTTTGAAGCTAGATAGTAAACAATCAGCCAAAGAGAGTGGGAAAATAAAAACCAGCTAGAAGCTAGCTAGCGCCCAACTTTAGGCACTAGGTACATATGAATAGAAGGTTCCCATTTTAACACCGATGTTAAGGCATATGCATAGGCATCTATATTCTATTGAATAAGGACTCACGAGATTAGTAAAATAGTGACACAAGCAGCACCCACATTGCCAGTAACTTCAGGATTCTTGAACACAGATCAATTACTCAGAGGGGAAAAAATTGTTTCGTTTTACAGAAAGTAACGAGTCCCTCAAAAGATTCAACCAGGAGCGAGTATTAATAACAGCTACCTACCTGGTGGTGTGTCCTGAGCAGAACTTTGCAGTTGGCATGAATTTCTTGGACATGAGAAAGTGCCTTGAAGAAATTTTCATTGAGCTCTTCTTCTTTGAGTGCATTAATCTATCGAGATAAATCATTAATTAGCATCGTTCGCCCCGCGTATCACATTAATTATTGTTCACTGGGAAGGAGGAATGGCTAGCGGGGCAGGAGAGGAATTAATTAACTCACCTCTTCGATAGAAAGCTGGTAATCACGAAGAAAACAGGAAACGATCTCCTGTCTCTGAGTAGTGACATCAAGTTCCTGCTTTAGCCTCTCTGTTGTACTTATAAGATCGCCAGTGGTGGCATTGCAACTGTTCAACGCTTTGGTAATCCTATACAAGCATAGACATCCAGCCAACAATTTCAGAAAATTATGCGTTCAAGAAACTTTTTAATAAATCAGAAAAAGCACAAGTTCTGAAATACAAGGTTGAAATGGAACAAAAGACATTGAATACTTGTTTCATAATTTCTTTTTATTTAGAAGGAGAAACAAATATACATTCAACTATAGTCAATTTGTAACCATAGTTTGGAGAACAAATAGTCCTCTAGATTAGGCTCTGTTAAAATTTCTCAATTTCTATGTATTATGTAAGCAAATGAAGCCCCATTAGCCTTTGCCTATTGTAGCCAAATAAGTGACACGATCCCACCGAGCGTTAACACAAAGAGACACCCTCCCTCTTAAATACCCACCTTTCCAAAGTCCAAACACTGCGAAAATAGTTAGAACCTCATTATCCCGCAATAATCACTCATTTTGGCCTCTTCCGAATCCCACGAATCAGTATTGCATAAAGTCCAATACCATACCAGCCTACCAGGACAATAATCTCTTATTTTTCCATCTTTTAGCAATGCATCAAGTCCAAGACCATACCAGGACACAAAAAACCAAGTTCTCACCACCTCACACACTAAAGAGTCCAATCAATCTATAAAGAGCAAATCACATCGCAATGAAGAAGTAAATATGAGAGCACAACTCTCATTACTATCATGACAATTTGCAAACATGTCAAGCGAGAGAGCTGTTCCAAATCTGCTTCTTTTTAAATAGTTAAAGTGGACAATTAAATCTGGAAAGACCGACCGAAAAATGATATAACAATAACAATAATAATAACCCAATAAAGGCAAGGCAAGGCAAGGCAAGGCATTACAAGTCGCAGCATTGGGCAAGGGCGGTGACCTCCTCCTCGACGCGATCCAACGCCTGTAAATGCCAACAAACAATAATCAATCAATCAATTTATAATTAAAATAAGAAGAAATGAAATGAAATGAAATGAAAAGGGTGGGTTAGTTAGTTAGTTACATACTTGGTGGGCGGGGAGGGAGGCTTGGAGGAAATGATGGTTAATGAGGAGAGAGCGACGCTCGATGGTGGATCTGAGGTTACGACGAGACTGAGGTGTGTTGTCCGTGTAGAATGTCGATAGTGTTGTTAGTGAGGTCACTATTTCTGGATTGTCGGTGCGGCATTCTAGAACCTTCTTTAGCTTCCGTGATAGTCCCGGGGCTAGGCCACCGGACGACGTCGTCGTCGTCGTTGTCGTCATTTTTGAGAGAGAGAATGTGTGTGCGAGAAGTCAGTCAGTCAGTCAGTCTTTGGGATCGATCATGTGATTTGGGATTTAACTAAATTGAACGGATTGCGTTCAAGTTACTGCAACGGTTTTGAAGCAAGAGCGAGCACACGAGGTGAGGTGAGGTGAGGTGAGGTGAGGTGAGGAGGTAATTTTCTTTGAGGGAACTAAAGGACAATGCAAGTACGAGGAGTAATTCTTGTTTTGGAGTAAGTTTTTCATTTCTAGATATTTTTTTTATTTTTTTTTCGAAAACTCAGAATTAAAAAGTGGGTACTTCAACTTCAATATTAAAAAGTTTTTTTTTTTTTGTTTTATATATAGTTTTGATTATGCACAATTAGTCATATGGACAACTCAAACTTGAAAAGTGGACAATTGACTTGAAAGTAAAGTTAATTTTTCAATTTCAATGGGAATTAAAAGGTTATCGATTAACGGGGGAAATTTAACTGTGATTTAAACAGTAAAGGGAATTCACAACAAGACACCGTGAAAGATTAACTGATTAATAATTTGGTTAAAGATTTGAGAAGTATGCTTCAATATTTAGAATGGTTCAACGTTCAATTTTACAACATTTCTCCTTACAACTATCTCCATTTGGTGCAACATTAGTGATTAGACGACAGAGGGGGTAAGGTAGACAACACCTGTAAATTTTGTAATAAAAGTACTTTTTGTTTTTAAGAAACAGATTTGAATAACGATCATATGACTTCGGATGAGAGAGTTATGTCCCAAATCCCGAACTGGTGTAGAACTTTCATATTATGCTAATTAAGCACGAATTTCTTATTTTACTCCCTAAGTGTTCCTAAATGTAATTAAGTACGTAATGAATATAATTAAACTTTATACAATGTAAGCCAATAAGTATAATGGGTTAAATATAAAGGTAATTAAGCTCTTATCAGCCGCCTTGCTAGGAAGCGCTAAATTCGTGGGGTAGCGATATAGATACTTTCAAATCAAAACCTCATCTACAACATCTACATGCAGCTCATTTCTCAAAACTTTTAACTAAAACATATGAGCTCATGGGGTTTGTTAAATTTGGAGATCCTTGGGAGGATTGATCCGTAGATTTCAAATATGACTTTTCATTAATCATTGTAGTGCCACACAAGACCGTAGTGATATGGTTGCAATTAGATTGGAACTGGAATAATTGAGTTCAAGTTGGCTTCCTTAGGATGGACTGAGATGAAGCTAATATATTATATATTATTCGATAATATATTACGTAATATATTATCTATTCCGCACTGAAGATTCATGCTACAAGAGGTATGTGTTAATCTATTATTGTTTCAGTATATGGATGTTTCCTGTGAGTTTGGATCTTTAGTTTTGTGAAACTATGCCTGTTATATGACCCAAAACCTAATACCTTATTGGTTCATCGTATTTGATTTTCTCTGCTGATTTGAGATTCATGGTTTATGATATCTGCTCATCCCTTTAGGTGCTCCATTCGAATTAGCCGTACTAGTGAGTATATTCTGGACAATAACCATTCTAAGCAACAATTGTTAGACTGTTGCTCCATAGACAATCTTTTTCTTTTCCCTATTCTTATATGTGGAATCAAATGAAAGTTCAGTAAACTTTTTCTTATTTTGCTTATTTGATTGAACAAGGTGAAGTTTGAGCTCTTCTTTCACTCAACTTTTTTGAATGATGCACTTGTAAGTTGTAAACCATTCGGATCTTTTGGTTTACACCTTAATTTTTTCGTCTATTTTCTTTCTTGGTTTCAGACTTTAGATGTGTAAACTTGGAATTTGACAAGCTTCTTAATAAGATAATTAATTACACAAAAATTTCAAGTTTACTTCTAGTCACTTAATTGATCGAAAAACATACTCTTATCTCCTCCCAATACTCAATTCAGCTAAAAGAAGATTCTAATTCTATTTTGATCCATTCGATAATTTCGTTAACTAATGTATATGGAATATATACTCTCCGATTTATTATAATTGTAGTTTCCATAATTATGATTGTAGTTTGCCTTATATAGAAGTAACTTTTTAGCGATACGTTTTTGTTTTAGAACTGTAGTAGTACGAAAGTATGTGATCTATAGTCTACTACAATCAACTATGGTTGTTAAAGTTTAGAAAACAGTTAAACCACAATAGATCTTTTTCGATCCAAACAAAATAGTAGTATACTTTATTTGACCTTCCAACTACGAGTTTAATGACTTTAATTAACTACGATTCGAATTATCGGTAGTATGTGTCTTTTAGATTCTTAAGACACTATCATTATCAATGTTCTCATCCACTTCACTTTTCTTAGATGGTGTAGACTTATCCCCGCCAGCATGGTTTTTTCTTTCAAAATGCATCTTCTACATCTTTCGCTCAACATGGTCACTTGAAGCCTAGGTCTAAATTGGGGATCGAGGCGGCCACCTACCAATCCAATGGCGCTCTTATGTACAATTTTTGCTCCGAGATGAAGCCTACAATTCATCCAAGATATAACCAAACAAGTATTGTTCTATTAATCAAAATTTTAGCTTCTAAACCAAAATATGACTATAGAATGATAAGAGGATGCAAAAAAAAAAAACATAAGAAAAACTTTGACATATACATAAAAAGGAATGGCATAGGGATGTGGATTTGCTACCAAGAAACACATAGTGAAAGGGATAAAACCGTGGCAAAAACTTTGCTAAAATACTAAACTGAGATGGATTAGATTAAGCAAATTATAAGTGAAGCAAAGGTCCAGGAAAAATGCTTGAACAGATGAGCACAAGGTAAAAGATATGGCATATAGGTATAGAGCAACCGAAGAGCACCACTAGTACAATAATGGACTCCCATATTACGTCTGATCCGGTCCAATACACGATAATACTGGATATAAATACGTTTGGTGAATGTACGTTTGCTGAACCCAGACCTAAATGGTACAATATTTACTTGTTGGTGCCAGACGAAAGAAAGGTCTAGTGCCTATGAAGTTGAAAGAATTATCTTCTATCTAACTAGGTGATTATGGACTATAGAAAAATCGTTATGAAAACCTTCCAGCACTTCTTATTTTGGTGAAGTTGTGGGAAGTAAATATTTCATTGCAGCAATAGGTCAATCTCGAAAACAATCTCTCTATTTTCTTAAACAGGGGTATGGTTGCGTACATCCTAACCCCGAACACCTCCAACGAATGGAGAATTACACTCGATTGTTGTTGTTGTTTGCCAGACAAAAGAAATTTTATACTTACGTCCAGTTCAGACTCGAACCAGACGTAAGTATGAAATTTCTTACAAGACGTAAGTAAGCCTGACGAAAAAAAAAGGGAGAGTCAAACTCTCATTTGAAATACTATATTACGGAGTATAACATTTAGTCTAAATTAAATTTTGCTGAATTTAGCTTAATTTATCTTAAGAAACTAAGCTAAAATAAATTACAATATCAATATAACGAAGTACTTAACTGAACCCAAGTATTAAAAATTGAATTAAACCCGATTACTTGAGAATAGATTAACTTTTTTTTTTTGAGAACCATAGATTAACTTAGATTAACAGAGCCACAGGGATATTTGGCAAAACTTCGATAAAACAAAACAGAAAAATGAAGTATTAAACCAAACTAAACTAAAAGGGTGAAGAAAAAGAAATATCCATGGCTACTTCATGATTGGCTAGCCGAGCAGACGTGGCATATCCATTAACTGCAAAAACCTGACTATCATCATCTTATCTTGTCACTCTTCTCTAGTAACCAATGCAAAATATATAGCCCATAATATTTCATACACATGATACATACCCAGAAATTGTTTTTGAAACCATAGCTTATAAACTCTCTCAAACTCTTCATATTTCTTCATACCAATGGCTCTAAGAGCTGCCTCTTTGCTTCCTTGCTCAGTTTCACTGCACAAAGAGGTAAGCAGCTAACTACATTTTTCATTTAATAGTCCGTATTAACTAACAGCTATATATGTCATCTGCATTTGAGTAAAGTTAGCTCATGCATGCTAATGACTTGCATTTGCATGTGTCAACAGGGGAAGCATGGTGCTTTAAAGGAGACACCTTTCTTGGCTGTTTCACTCTCAGATCATCATTTCCCCTCTTTGAGAATCAAGGTGATAACTTTTTCACCTTCTCATATCTGAATTCTGATTTTCTGTGTTTTGCACTTGAGTTTTGTACTTTAGAGATGGGAATTTGTTGGTTGTGTTAATAATTGGTTCTGGGTTTATCTAATTTGGTCAGTTAATTAGTGTTTCTGACTTTGTCAGTGACTCAATTGTTTGTGTTACATTTTCCATGTTATGTGTCCCAAATTAGTTGTCACTTTGCCCTTTTTGTTTACACATGTCTTGGACTCCTTTTTCATTTTTGAATTGGTAAGGAACCCAACATAATTGTGGGCGGTGGGACTCGAACCCAGGCATCCTTGGAGTTTGAGTGAGGGCTTTGCCATCTCGGCTAGGCCCTCCACCCCAACATATCCTGTACTCCTGCTAATGTGTAATACTGTAATGCCATGCTTTTCCTTTTCTTTGGACTTGTTGTATGTCAATTTTGTTGATATTTTTGTCAAGTTAAAAAAAAAAGAGAAAACTGTGTTAACTGAATGTTTTTTGTATTGGATTCATTTACTTTGAAAGTGACTTTTGAACTATGTTGTGTAATGTCAAGTTACATGAAATTAATCTAGTGTTATAAGAATTGTGAAGTTAATTGATAGAAAATAGTCTTCAGAAAGTATTGTTCATTTAGCAATTTATTGAATTACATGAAGTGATAGACAAGGTCTCTGAGCCAGTTGTGATATAAGCATTGCAGTTTGTATAGTTTCTGTCTCTGGTTGCTCAAAAGTGCATTGATAGCAGGGACCTAAAAATGGTGTTATTAGAGCTCAAGCAGTCACTACCTCGCCATCAATTGGTCAGGAGACGCCCGACAAAAAGAAGACTCTTAGAAAGGGTAATGTGATAATCACAGGAGCCTCTTCTGGGCTAGGATTAGCTACAGCCAAGGCCATCGCAGCACAAGGAGACTGGCATGTAATAATGGCTTGTAGAGATTTTCTTAAGGCAGAAAAGGCGGCCCAAAGAGCTGGAATGGCCAAAGGCACCTATTCTGTTATCCATCTTGACCTTGCTTCTCTTGATAGTGTTCGACAGTTTGTTGATAACTTCCGTCGTTCTGGTCGGCCTCTTGATGTGCTTGTGTGCAATGCGGCTGTCTATTTGCCTACTGCAAAAGAACCAACTTTCACTGCTGATGGATTTGAGCTTAGTGTGGGAACCAACCACATTGGGCATTTTCTTCTAGCAAGGTTGCTGCTTGATGACTTGAAGCAGTCTGATTACCCGTCTAAACGTCTAATTATTGTTGGCTCGATTACAGGTACGAGGTCTTCACTTTTCACGTTTGTTCAAAGGATTTTGGTCCCTTAAAAAAAGGTGCTTTGCATAATTGTACTGCTGTTTTGACTGTAGGAAACACAAACACAGTAGCTGGGAATGTACCACCCAAGGCCAACCTTGGCGATCTGAGAGGACTTGCTGGAGGTCTCAATGCAGTAAATACCTCACCCATGATTGATGGAGGTGAATTTGACGGTGCTAAAGCCTACAAAGACAGCAAAGTGTGCAACATGCTCACTATGCAAGAATTCCACAGGCGGTTCCATGAAGAAACAGGAATAACATTTGCTTCACTGTATCCTGGATGTATTGCTGAAACTGGTCTCTTCAGGAATCACATCCCATTATTCAGGACACTTTTTCCACCCTTCCAAAAGTACATCACTAAAGGTTATGTCTCTGAAGACGAAGCTGGGAAGAGATTGGCTCAGGTCAGTTGAGAATTTGGCATTTCAATATTTCTGTTAATGGTTTTCTCTATACATATCTGAATTACTGATCCGAACACTACCATGATAGGTTGTCAGTGATCCCAGTTTGACAAAGTCAGGGGTTTACTGGAGCTGGAATAAGAATTCTAGCTCCTTTGAAAACCAGCTTTCCAAGGAAGCAAGTGATGAAGAAAAAGCACGCAAGTTGTGGGAGGTTAGTGAAAAGCTTGTTGGATTGGCTTCTTAAAGTGGTATGTTATAAAGAGAAGTCTCCTACAACCTCTTATTCATACCAGGACAATAGACTAGCAGGAAATCTTTCTTCTTAGTTGGTAAAATTTCCCCTTTCGAGAAAAAGTTCAGAAAGCGAGAGATAGAGAGAGTTGAGCTCGCAATTGATATGTTGAGACTTGCAATGTTGTGGTGATGTACAAAGTAAGCGCAACCATAGAGTCTTTGCACCTTATTATAGTACAGTATGTAATAAACTCTACATCTAATGCAAGTTTCTCTACTTTTTTGTTCACTTGCATTGCTTACCATTGTGACTGAAGTTTGAGATTTTTAATATGGCACATCTGGCTACAGATTTCCTTGAATTGTGCTCTGCATAATTGGACATACCATGAACTACTTCGGCTAACACATTGTTGGTATTTACCTCATTGAGCATTTTTGAAGCTATAGATCAAACAACATCTTGGCTTTCTCAAAGTAATAGACTAACAACCCATCACCATGCCAAACAAAATCTTTACAATACCCTTGTAGAGTTTTTTTTTTCTTGAAGAGTTGTTTATTGGTAAGGTCTGGCATCAGTCCTTAGCTTTCTGTTTCAATAAGGATTGATTCAAACAAATATGTCTCATGACCAAAGTGACGCCTAAGATGTGTAATTCGCATTCAAGAACGTAAGAAGAAATTGTGTAGATATTAATTGTCGTTGTTGTCATTACAATTATGCATACTGGTGCTGTAGCCTGTAGGTTTCCTCTACATATGTCATTTATCCTGTATTTCTTGTGTACATGATACTAGACATTTTTCCAGGAAAACGACGAAAGTCAATTTTCAATGAATGTGTGAAATTGTATCTGATTCTGACTCATGAACCGATCTCACATGAAACTGCAGAAAAATTAGAGTACTGTTCTAATGTAACGTACAAGGTGGCTATATACAACTCGACCAGACTCATTACAAACAAAGCAAAGGCTGTGTTTAACTTAACCCAACTCTACGATTATATTGAAATGTTGAATTGAGAATTCATAGTCTCAATAACAAACAAGTCATTTCGAAGCACATCAAACATGGAAGTTGAGATGTGGGAAACCAAAAATGACACAACCGATGACCCGATTGATATAGGCATCTAGATGTAGGCGAAATATGTGAGCATAAACAATGTATAAATGAAAAGAGACCAAAACCGTCATCATCTTTAGGACACAATCACACAATTTTCAAACAATTAGTATACGTTAGAAAAATTGAAATTACTACTATAAAATGACGAAGTATTACACCCGAAGCAATGTATTATACTTGCTTTGAGAAAAATACAATTGGTCGTTATACTTGTATCCTTGTAGAGTTGTAGTTGTATACTTGTATTTAAGCAGCATATATACTGTATATAATACAATTACAAAACTACTCTTTGGATTAGGTGGCCAACTAAGCCACCTCAAACACTCACAGTGCCCGCCAAAACTCAAAGAAGTTGCGTCACCTCTCATTAGTTTACTAATTATATCATCAAACTAATCAATCAACCAACAAATTTCTGAAGGCTAAGCCTAAACCATTCTTCACCACTCCATTAATCAAACATAATCAAACCCAGATAGTATTCTACGGAATAACTATTAAACCAAAACCAATATCTTTCAGCTTTCAACTTCTTAGCTTTTATGAACATATATGGTTCGTTAGGCCAACTGTTGTTGTATATTAATCTTCAAAGTTCCTCCATATCTCACCAATTCCTCTTGTAGGTTGTAGCATAAAAGCCTCAAACTTTGCCTTGGTATCAAAGCAAAAGGGCTGTTGGGTTATTGGTCACCATCTTATAACACACCTTCACCTTCCTATCTTATCCCTCAAATTTCCTCCTAGCATACCTTCATAAAAAAATTTACTCACTTACCCCAAATGGAACATGATCACTTGGATAGCAAAGACCACAAAGTTAGCTTAAAGGCAATACTAATTTCAACTCCACCCATTATGAATCCGAGCTTGCCTTCGAATTTTTCGACTAGTCCTGAATCTCGAGAGGTAGACAATGATGAAGAGGAAGAAGAAGAATACGAATCATCCGACAGTGATCAACTTCTAGGGCCTCACCAAACCGTCCCCGAGCCGATATTGATTAGGATGGCAATGAGGGTATCCAGGTCAAAGTGGTTTAACTTCCTTAGAAGAGTCTTCCAATACCAAAACAGGTCGAGGTCTCAACAAGGAACAAACCCTTTCGACACGAGCGGTTGGAGGGCAATGGAATGTGCAACACTTGTGCTTCAGATTTGCCTCAGTGTGCTCACCCTCTCTGTTTCAAAGGAAGAGAAGCCTGTTTGGCCTATGAGGTTATGGCTAGTTGGTTATGACGGTGGTTGTGTGATTAGTTTGTTAATCCTCTTATGGAGGTATAGACATAACCATCTGAGACGATCAGGAGATGATGGCCTCAACCTGACTGATTTGGAACAGCAGAGTAGTAATGAAGAATCAAGGTACATTGCTAATATATAAATTAATCAGATTACATACTTATATTAACATGATCATGGATAACCCTTCTCGGAAACAACCTCCTTGTTTTCTTAAACATGGGTAAGGTTGCGTACATCATGACACCCGAGCACCCCATTGAATGAGGATTACTCTCGGTTGTTGTTGTTGTTATCATGGATAACCATTAAGGTCTCTTTATTATGTTTGTACAGGAGCATGCATTTGGTGAACAAATGTAAGGAATCATTAGACTTGTTCTTCGCAATGTGGTTTGTAACGGGCAATGTGTGGATGTTCGATACTCGGTTTCGAACCTTCGGTCAAGCGCCAAAGCTACATGTCATTTGCATTGGGATATTGGGTTGGAATGCCATTCTTTACTCTTTCCCCTTCCTTCTGTTTCTTCTTCTTTGCATTTGTGTTCCATTGGCTAGTAACCTCATTGGCTACAACATGAGTATGGGTGCTGCTGATAAGGGGGCCTCTGATGACCAAATATCAAGGTTACTTAGTTGGAGATACAAAGAAGTTCAAAGTGATGGGTTTGATGCTGCTAGCAATTCTTCCACTACCAAGGACAATCCTGTATGTTCATATCATCTCCACCCTCTTTTGAGTGTTTTCAATTTCGTGCACATTCTAATGCTTTAATTTTCTTTTTCATTGTTTGGATCCTGCAACTTTTTTGAGAATATCACAAGTCTTTTCTATATATGGTCTTTCCAATCATGTACTCCTAAAAACTTTTGTAATGCACTTCCTAAAAAAGGTAAAGAAGTAGGTTCCCTAAAGAGACATAGGTCCAAATCACAAAATCCCCCACATTGTACCATTTTTGTAAGGTACATTGTACCATTTTAAAGAAGTCTCATTTTTTCATATCCGGGCAACCCCTGCATTTTCAGAGATTTTCTGAGTATATGTGTCATTTCACTCATTTGTTTGAGCAATTTTCTGAGTATAGTCATGTGGTATAGTGTTAGCAAATGGTTAAACTTTGGGATGACTTTGCGTGATTGTTCAAAATTTCTTAAAGCTTCTTTAAGGGTAATTTGTTCAATGACTTCCAAGTTTCATTAACCTTTTCTCCAAATTAGAGGACTGTTCGATTTGGATATATCTTTTATCAGATTTCACTCCATATCTTGTTATATGTAAGTGAAAATGACACTGATTAGGAGAATGAAGTTAAGAGGAATAAGTTAATGGTGGTCCAGTTTGAAAGCAAATTAAAATTTGCGTCCTTTTATTGTTTTTATTATCTGGTGACGACTAACATTATGGTTAATCAATTGCAGGAATGTTGTATATGTCTGACCAAATACAAGGACAAGGATGAGATACGGCAATTGCCATGTTCTCACATTTTCCATCAAAAATGTGTAGACCATTGGCTGAAGATTATATCCTGCTGCCCGTTATGTAAACAAGGGTTAGATAGGTGAAAATCCAATATATAAGTGGGCATCAAATGAATTAAATCGAAGTATATATAATAAGTTTAAGAGATGCTCGAGCATTAAGTCTCACAAAATAATAAGCTAGGCCCTGAGTCTGAATATATCTGACCTATTTGCCTTCCTTTTCGTCGAAATAACATATGATGAAAAAGAAGGGATTATCGAAACACTGCGCTGCTTAGTGTTCACTCAAAAGTTTTTCTTTTGTACAGCTTGCTTACAAGATGTAAACAAAAATTAATGTGATACGAAGATGTATAGAATAGTTGTAGGATCATATAATTTGACAATTTGTCATGTCATATTGTCATGTACCAAATTGCCAATGTGATCGAGGACGTAAAATTATGATAGACGGAGTGTATAGAAACTTGATGTATACAATCCTCAAACCTCTTTAGCTAGTGCGCACTAGCTAATTGCAAGCTAGCGTACTTGCACCAACCTTTGTTTCATGATGAGGCATTTCATGAAAAACTGAACAATGATGTTGCAATTTTTATTCTTATGTTTAATTTCATTATCATAGTGATGTTGCGATTGTTATGGATTGGTTTTTACAGGCATTCCGTATCATGTTCCCGAAAACAGTGATCAAAGTTTACGTTGACACACATCTCTAATCTATGATCACAAATACTTCCTCCGTCCCCAATTTAGTGTCTTTTTTAACCATATCACACATATTAATAAAACATCATTTATTGAGCTTTGTAATCAACAAAAATAAACATTTTTCAACTTTATCCCTAATTAATATAGTGTGTATACTTTTACAATTTGACAACATAATAAATGCTTGGGGTATTTTAGAAATTTACTTTACAATGTTAGTTAAAGAGGACATAATTTTAGGACAAAAATAATGACCAAAAAAGACACTTAATTGGGGACGGAGGGAGTATAGCATTTAATTCATGATCCACCAAATCGAAAGGGCACGATATTAGACATATTACGGTAATCCTCATAAGAAAAAATGACTCTAGTGTTGGAGATAACACCTTCAACTTTTCAAGACTTACCGACCTACTCACCTAGTATCCATTTAAACCAAAATAAATAAATATAGATTAGACTATTCCTACATATAAGGTTGTAGTTGGACATCCAATCCATTGCACTGCGTATGTACAATTACAATCTCAATACGATGTAAAGCATTGTTTGGCATGAAATTAGGTGATCACTTTAAAAATACACAAAAACTTGTGTGTGCACCCGATTTATGCAATGTTTTGAACATCAAATGAGGCATCAAACCGATTCCTCAACTTGATCTAGTTTAACTACGGAGTAGTTTAATTGTTTTGACTATGAAAATCTCCACACACACAAAAAAAAAAAAATTATACCGGGTTTGTGGCAAAATCATTACTCCGTATAATACATTAATATCTGGTGTAAGTTTACACACCTTACGTACCAAATATAAAAATAAGTCATTTTAGGCCGAAAGAGGAATTGGGAATCAAAGCATATCTGCTTTTGCCCACGTTAGTGGAAGTATGCTCGATTCATATTCGATGATTCTCTTGTACCGGAGTACATATGTTGGATTTATGAGAACAAAATCCACTATAGCTACTTTAGTGGGAACCATGAAATCATCTACCCTAGAATCCTAGATTAAACATTGGAATGGTAGGTAACATATCGTTTCACTAAATTAAACTTATTTTCAATTAAAGAGAGAGCTAGAGTTGCTCTAGTGATAGAGAGCACACCTTCAACCCTTACAGTTAGGAGCTCGGTTCTTATCGGCCTTTTATACAAAGTATATCATTATATAATAAATAGAAATGGAAAAAACTACAGCGTATTTGGGAGCTATTCGCTAAATCGATCTACACAATCGCCAAAACACTTCACCGATGATTACTAGCTAGTAGGTATAGCCTCAAAAAAAAAAATATACTACTTTAGGAATCGTACCCAAACCGAAAAACCTGACTGATACTGAAGCCCGAAAAATATGACTCAAATCCCATTTTATTAGAAGCAGACCCATTTGATGTTCGAACCCAAAGAAACGACGAAGAGAACACAACCCGACCTGAATTTATCTAAACTGATTAGACCTGAGCCAAATTTCGACCAAATCCCGACTTTTAACCGACTCAACCTAGTTTGTTAAGACTCATTTTGGCCCGATCTAGGTGAATACGACCCAATCCGGCTCGAACCGATTATAAAATTGTTATTCTAAACTCGACCCAAACCCAGATCGGACCGAATCATTGGCCCAAATTGCCGGGTCTTTGCTCTTGGAAATTTCTCAATTATGTGGGTGTCGTTTTTGCCTAGTATTAGTACACATAAGTTTTATCGAATCCTTAAATTAATACCGATCCGATCCAATCCAATCCAATGGTGTGTGATACTCGTAATATACTCTGTGTTTGACGAGTGACAAAGTGACAAGGCTGAATTAATTAGTCGTAGCCCAGTCCTTAATGAAAGACCGTAAAACACTAGACAACACAATAGTCAATTGAAACGACGTCGGCTGACTGACATAGCCGCGTGTCCCACGAGTCATTTCTCGAAATGTTGAGCTGCGAGCGGGGGAAGCGAGTGCAGCAACAGAGTAACAGACCACTTAGCTCAATTCAGTTAACGTTTGAGGTTTTCTCTCAATCGTCTATAATAACTTCAAATGATTATTCAAGTGAGTAAAACTGAAATTGACTGAGAAAATAGGACATATTCAAAATTGAAATAAGTTTTGAGATTGAAATTTAAACTTACACGCCGTAGATGACCTAACTAAAGTCCATATTCTTGCTAGAGTTTTCACAATATTGTTTAAATTACTGAATTCTTATTCATTCAACTTGATTTTAGCTCAAAACAAATCACCTTAGGCCACAACAATTCAGCAAAAAATTATGTTAAAATAACTTCAGGTCAAAACTATTCGAGTAGTACACTTTTAAATAGTTCAGTTCAACTTTAAAAATTTCCATTTAGGTCATGTTTGGCAAATCTTCAATCTCCTCTTTTGTAGCATATCTTGTTTTTTCTGTCTCACATCAATCTACTTTTTAATCTACTCTTTTCTAAGTTTGTTATTTTCTCTCTCACACCAATCCTCAATTTATTCTGCTATTTGCTAATTACCCAAATTAAGCAGTTTAGACGTTTTAGAAAGAAAAAAAAGATTAGCCAACCATTTATATCCCTCGCTAATACATTTGGTCAAAATCAATCACGTATGAATAATTTTTTGTACCTTTTTTCCAATTAAAAAAGTCACGTATTTATTATGAACCATCTTTTAAAATAGGTAAACAATCAAACCAAAAACTCGATTCCCAAAACAAAATAATATAAATCATATAATTTATCTATCTAGATATAGAAGAGAAGTGAACCATACTAGATATATCGGATGTATAATAAGTGTCGTTAGGAAATATGGGCATACTAAATTAAGTTTGAGCTCACAAAGGAAAACCAAGAACAATGAAAGTAAGAATAAGAAACAATAATTTGTGAAACTTGAGGTTTAATATTTTTAAATCTAATCAAGTAATACAAATTGTCCGGCTAAGTTTAACGTACCACCCCGGTCGAGTGTAACTATTAATATTCGAGCTTTATTTTTTTGAGGAGTTAGGCTTAAAATAAGAGAGAAAAAACAAAATGAATGTACGATACAAGGTATACCCAGGTGCAACATGGGGATACAAATTATCCCCTCAAAATAATTCCAACTAGGCTAAACTCTCTTTAGGATATTTTGTATTCCAGTATCACGCCAACTCTCATCCCAATAGATAGATGTTTCTCCATATAAAAACCTACAAGCCTAACTCTCATCTATAATTTGGCGAAGAAGAGATAAAGTCATAAAACTGTAGACTGTATTATTATAATTATTAAAAAAATAACCTACACAAATTAGGAAACAAACTATTACCATTTTTCACAATTTATTACTAGTTATATTAGATTACTTTCTTTTATCCTATTATCTTCGAGTAGTACCTTTCTAAAAGTATAGACTTCTACCACAATTGTAATTTTGGATCACACAGACGTGGAAACAGTCTTCTGATATTCGGGATAAGGCTGCGTACATCATGCCACTCGTTACCCCATCCGTGATGAAATTAGACTGAGTTGTTGTTATTGATGTTAGTTGTATAGACGAGACATCACTATTCACTTATTCACTCAACACAAGCTCAAAACGAGCAATGCTAGAGAGCTACCTGATAGTTGCACTATTTGCAGCTATCAGGTAGGCCCCAAAACGCACTCACAATTAAATATTGTGTCCCCAAAAATTGATCAAATCAAACCTGTCATACAACCCTTACAACATGATAAACAACCCACCCAACATGATAAGGTACCCTCCCAACGTGATAAAACTTTGTATAATTGACCAAACCAAACATGTCATACAACCCTTACAACATGATAAACAACCCTTCCAACATGATAAGGAACCTTCCCAGCGTGATAAAACTTTGCACCTATGTTTTCTCGAAAAAAAACTCTAAACCTGATATAAATCCCTTAGAACGTGATACCAATCCATCTAAACGTGATAAAACTTTGGTATATTTTTTTCTTAAATATTCAACATGTCAAACTACCACTAGAACATGATAAATAACCCTCCCAACATGATAAATACAAACCCCATATTTTCTATTTTTTTGACCTCAATACACCACCAACAATATTTTATTGTGAGTGGGCATTGGGACCTACCCGATAGCTGCAAATAGTGCAACTATCGGGTATCATTTAGAATTCCCCAAAAGACACCTTGTCAAACACGAGCGAGTGTGAATGATTTGATTGTCCAAAAGCTCCAAAAGACATCCATACATATGAATAGTATACATCCTCTCAGTCTCTCTTACCCTCGTGATCCTCGATTCGTGATTTTCCAACCTCAATTCCACTCTCTCCCCTCTAATACTACAAGTATTTATATTATTATTTGTTCACTCCTAACAAACTAACAAGTAACAACAACAACAACAACAACAATTCAAATAATAATCTAGTACTGTCACACACATATATAATACTCCCCCGCACTCACTCACTCACTCACAAGCCCAGCATTGTTGCCATCATCTCTGTTTCTTTCTCTCTCTCTAATCACTAAGAGAAAGAAGAAAAGAAAGAAAGAGAGAAAACCCATCAAAAAGAAAGGAAAATGAGTGATCAAAGGGCAAAGTTCTTGGAAGTGTACGAGGTGCTGAAATCTGAGCTTCTTAACGACCCTGCTTTTGAATGGACTGACACTTCTCGCCAATGGGTTGACAGGGTAACCATCTTTTACTTTAATATATCCGTCAGTTAATTGTGTGATTAACTTCTGGATTAGTATATATGATCTGGGTTGTTTTTCTTTTCATGATTTTTATTGGCATTGATCATTTTTCACTGTGTTTTTTTTGTTGTTTGACTTTTTCTTTTTTTCTTGTCATAAGATTGCATTCTTGTTGCTGTGATTAGCTTGTTGATTAATATCTTTATCTGGGTATTATTTCTTTTTTGTGTTTGTTTTGATTTGATCACATTTTCATGCCTGTACAATGTATCAACTTTTATTGTAGTGGCACTTTTGTTGATCTGAGTTATCTTTGTTTGATTAGCAATTTAGCATCCATCACATCACATTCTAGTGATTTTATATTTTTATACCATCTTATGCTAGCAAAATGTATTTTTTATTTGATAAATAAAGTTACATTAGTTTTGAATTTTGTTTTCTGGGTTGGGTTGATTAGTATTGATCATCAACAACCGAGTGTAATCCCCATTCAATAGGGGTGCTCGGGGTCAAGATGTACGCAACATTACCCCTGATTAAGAAAAAATCAGGGAGGTTGTTCCGAGATTGAGTAGTATTGATCACTTAGGATTATAGATAGTCGGTTTTTGAAGTCATCAAATGTGCATGATATGGCCTTGTGCTATGACTTTTGACGTTCCTTATTATTCCCTTTGTAGTGTCTAAGCAGCTGTGTGGAGGGGGTTTGGCGTGGGAATGTGGGGAAGAGAGTGTGTGGTAGTTAGAAAGTGAATGCAATTGAAACTAAAAGAAGTTAAAGTGTGTCATACATGTTTTTGGGAAGACGTAAAGTACCAGACTTTTTCGGAAAACGCTTTGGTCATCCACTCATTTTTCTCTCTATCACTCTTTAGATGTAAATATGATGAATGTTTTAGTTGAGGAGAGGCATGGGAAGATTGTACTACCGGATTACTCTAGTATTCTCCCACTTTATCTGTTATGATCTGTATGACGATCATATGAATCATAATAATTTGCTAGAAAAAGTGGTTGGTGTTTGACATGGAAACTCGTAGGATTGTAGGAACCTGGCATCATCCAACAAAGCGCGTATCAGAATAAATTTTTCTGCGTGTTTGTCTTCCCTCTCTATGATTGAGGCGTTATCACTCTGAAGTTGTCAACATTGTTGAGATTTGAAATGAATGGATTTGGTTAATGAACAATGGGAGATCAAAAAGCTTTTCTGTTCTGCTTTTGCTAAATGTGTTAGATCGAAGTAACAATTGGTAGCTCTTAATGGTGCCTGATGGTTCTTTTTTTGTTTGTTTGTTTCAGATGCTGGACTACAATGTACCTGGAGGTAAGAAATTGGTCACACTGCTTTTGTCTTTGTGATTACTGCTTTTGTCTTTGTGATTACTGCTTTCATGCTTGCTGGTCATGTTATCTTCCAGGACTTCGGATGTCCAAAAGTACGAAGATTGAGGATTTAATGAATGGATAACCTCACATGAGTTGTGAATATAAGTCCAGGACCTTTGTATGCTTTGCACAATCGCACTATAACATGTTGTGTACAAGACTGTACTTTGGGTTGGGCAAAATGCATACATCATTTCTGGCATGGATTTGCAGTAGGCTTGATATTGATAACCACACATGAGTTGTCAAGATTTGGCAGTAGGCTTTGTATAAATTGCAAAACATGGACTTCAAATCAATTATGAAAGCACACTTATAGCATGTAGTAATTAATTGGATATAAGGATGAATAACAGGTTACATTCTAAGTTAAGTGGATTGAAGGATGAGCAGCAAGTTTTCTTGGTCTTGATTGATCTTTGATGCAGGCAGAATTTAGAGAAGAAAAGAATTGCAGAAGTTTCAATAGCTTGAGAAAATCTGTTTCTGAATTTGTCAATCCATACATTCCTAAATACATTTTGGCAGTCTTGATTTATTTATTTTTTTTCTGCAGGGAAGTTAAATAGAGGACTCTCTGTCATCGACAGCTACAAGTTGTTGAAGGAAGGACAGGAACTTAGTGATGAAGAATTCTTTCTTACTTCCGCACTTGGATGGTGCATTGAATGGGTATATGACCCACACACTAATTCATGTTATTTAGATACATACTCGTTCACTTTCTATAGGGTGACATAGTTGATTCTTTTGTTCCTAAACTTGGCAGCTTCAAGCCTATTTTCTTGTCCTTGATGACATTATGGACTACTCACACACAAGGCGTGGTCAACCGTGCTGGTTCAGAGTTCCTAAAGTGAGTATCCTTCGTTACTTCTGGAAATCAATCTGTATACAAAGGTGTATCAACTCCTGTGATGGGCCGCCTCGAAAAAACAAAAGGTTGTAATGTGAACTTTCTTTGCCCTGCATAGGTTGGAATGATTGCTGTTAATGACGGTATATTACTTCGTAACCATATTCTAAGAATTCTCAAGAATCACTTCAAGAACAAGAAGTACTATGTGGACTTGTTGGATTTATTTAATGAGGTAAAAACATCATATTTTGGCTATGAGCTGGGGTATGTTACTTTGACCTTATACTGTTTCTTAATATTTTCTTTCTCCTTATTCCGTGTCCGCAGGTTGAATTTCAGACCACTTGTGGACAGATGATTGATACTATCACCACTATTGAAGGAGAGAAAGATCTTTCAAAATATTCTTTGGATCTGTAAGCAAAGTCAAATCAAATGTCAGCCTTTGAAACCTTTACATTTGTTGTCTTAGTCTAATTTGTGTATGTTTATTTGTATATCGCAGTCACCGCCGCATTGTCCAGTACAAAACTGCTTACTACTCATTCTATCTATCGGTGAGTTTGATTTTTCGCTCATGATTTCATCATTATTGTTAGAATCAGTCTTTGTTACAAAGGCACCTGTTCTTGGTGTGTTAGTGGTTGTGTCTGCAATCTTTTAATCACCATAGAGACAACTCACAACTGTTGGTTTTTATTGGGGTTGGTTACTTTAACATTAGGTGCTATTAAGAGCTTGTTACATACTTGGGTACTCTTATGTTGTGTAGTCTTTTTTGAAAGTGACAATACTATCTTTTCGGAAAGATATTTGGCGTACTTCAGCCCTCATTCCACACAGCCAAGATTAAACCACCAAAATCCAGACTTTGTGTGCCTAAAGGAGTATTTTGGATTTATGATGTGAAAATTGGTCGAAATGATCCTTCGTGTACAATTATTTCGATTGATTATGGTCATATTGCAAGTATTAATACGTTTAAGCATCAACTTGTTTTTTTTGGGACCCCAGATATCATAGCAAAGTATCCAGCTTTGACACATAATTGCATTTGTATTACCCAGGTTGCTTGTGCTTTGGTAATGGCTGGTGAGAAACTTGAAGATCACGTTGATGTCCAAAACATATTGATTGATATGGGAATATATTTCCAAGTTCAGGTAAGATTTGCAGGATACGTAATGCATTTTTAATCTCAGAAACACTGAAGTTATAGTCTTTAGTTCCAATACAACAGTTTGCTGAAGTATGAAAAAGGGCCTTTGTGATGCTTTGATTTGATAATGCTATTTACCGATTGTTCAGGATGATTATCTTGATTGCTTTGGGGATCCTAAATTCATTGGCAAGGTGAGTTATGAAGCAATTACCTCTACATCTCTAAGGTACAAGTGTTGTCGGTCTAATTGTGTGGGTATCTCAACTTCTTCTTTTTCCTTCTCTTTTTAGATTGGAACTGATATTGAAGATTACAAATGCTCGTGGTTGGTTGTGAAAGCCCTAGAATTGTGTAATGATGAGCAAAAGAAACTCTTATATGTAAGTGAATTTGCCATTCTCATGGGTGTACTATTTCCCATGTTCAATTGTTTGGTGTCTCATGGATAGACTGGTTTTTCAGGAGAATTATGGCAAGCATGATCCAGCCTGTGTTGCAAAAGTGAAAGAACTCTACAATGACCTCAATATTCAGGTTTGTGCCTTCCCTTCTCTTTGAACTTTTCATCCTAGGATATCCGCCTTCCCTTCTCTTTGAACTTTTCACCCTAGGACATCCGCCTTCCCTTCTCTTTGAACTTTTCACCCTAGGACATCCCCATACTGATGAGAAATGTGTTGTAGGGTGTATTTGCTGAGTATGAAAGCCAGAGTTACGATAAGCTTGTCAATTCCATTGAGGCACATCCTAGCAAGGCAGTGCAGGCGGTATTAAAGTCCTTCCTAGCGAAAATATACAAGAGGCAAAAGTGAAGCCAATTTGTTTTTGCCCCTTCACAAGTTTTTTTTTTTTTGTTTGATCCTTGATTCATGCAGGTTTTTCTTGTAATCTCATTTTTCTGCGGAAACAGTTCATATTGATCTGTCATGCTCCTAGTTAGGAGATTGTCATTGTATCCATTATTCTGTCCAATTGTCAAGCTGCTTTTCCACACATTCTACAATTGTACTTTATGACGACAAGCTACAAAGTTTGATTGATTTCGCATCTTGGATAGACGAAATTGTACGGGAGATAAATTCTAACCTATGGAACATATTTCAGTTCACCAAACTACTTTCGTACCATTTTTCTTCTTTCTTTGGTGAAAGAAACTTCTCGTTTTGTTGAATAACAAGAATACCATACGAAGCCACTGTATCAGACAGATAATCCCCGAACGTGAGACCATTTGACACATGAGTGACATGACCAAAACACCTACCAGGAGAAAAGGTTTTCTACTGTATATACTCCTACATCAAACTAACTGAAATTGACCGGGAGGGGGGCAGACATTGTAGTCACGAACTCACGATTATGGAGTCTCTGGATTAGCTTGATTATTATTTCACATGTTTGCAATGAAACGATGAGTCAGCCGCTTCGTCGATTGAATGTTATCCACAATCTGTTTATTTTTAAGAACCAATGAAGAATTGAATGCTATGATGAAAATTAATCCATCCTTTACTAAAAATTTGAGAACCCTGATGCATAAATAACCTTATTCATTGATCATCGATTATCATTGTACATGCAAGTAAGTACGTTTGGGTGGTTGCATGTTCGTTAACCAAAAAAAAAGTAGAAATTGATGTTCATTACAAAATTAACCATAAACAAAACTAGAATTTCAATAGAAGGGAAGATCTAAAAAGTTGTTCCGAGGAACTTATTAGTAATAGAATGTCTTCTACAATCCACAGACGGTATTTGCTGAATCCATTTCCCCACAAACAACTGAAAGTTACTCCGTCTAAAAAAAAGAGAACAAAGGGTACAATCCAGATGAGATTATCCTACAGTTTCCTCATCTCAGTTTTGCTTGCCCTGCACCATCCAAAAACAAACAAACCACTCAGACATGAGTTAAAGTTAATACACCTAAACAGTTTGAATCATAACGCTTTTAGATTATTTGTACTCGTACTACTCTTGGCTTCTTAGACAGTGACTAGCTAACTTCTTCAAAAGAATAAGAGGCAATAATTAGTAATTTCATTCGGTTAATGAGCATAACTTCCATGAGTTTCTTTGTTGATTTTCCACGTTCGTGTTTAGCTATGGAAATACCAAATCAAAGCGTATAGTACCAGTACAGATTGTCGAGCACAATGGAGTCAGAAGTGATCTTAATGCCATCCTGGTTGCGGTACCAAGAGTAGATGGCGTGAGTTCTGTTCTTAATGTCTAGTATGGCATGTCCAAAACTCGCTTCTCTAAATGCTGAATAATGTGGCTGAGGAAACAAATACCTGCATTTTCATCACCAAAAAAACCGAAAAAAAATGGTTCCGATTAAATTCACGCTGTTTTGAAATGAACAATTCAAAATACTTGTTCGTATGCTTACTCTCCAGAAAGTCCTTCAGAGTTTCCGCCATCGCCAACATTTATGTAGAGAGGAGCTGCTTTGTCCAATAGAGGTGTACATTTACCGTTGGATATTTTGTACTTTACATTTGACACTCGGTGCTGAAAATGAGTTGCAAAATACATCATATGATCATAATTCATATCTATATATGCAGATTAAGCGAGAGCTACTGAGCTAGTTCAATGCATATATGCTGTATTTCCTTACAGCAACAAGAGACTGTTCACATCAAACAACATTACTATAGTTTCTAGTATACCGATCAGCTATGTGTATAATACTCACTAATCACAAAAAATGTTGAGCGTTTGATGTAACATGTCATACCGATCTCTCATAAGAATGAACATGGCCAGCGAAGATGACGTCGACTTTGTAGTCGTTGAACCATTGCTCGTAGGTGGATCTCATGCCTTCTCCTTCCATGAAATGAGCCTCATTAGTGTTGTACAATGGGGCATGCATCAAAACTATCAACCACGGGGTAATTGTCCTGTCTACCTTCTTCAACTCTGCTTCCAGCCACTTATATTGAGGTGTGTATTTAACTGTCATTTACAAATTCATGTAAATTCAACACCATGAACATGAAAGTTGTTGCCTTGAATTTTAGTTCTAGTACTAAAGAGTAAAGTCTCATTATAATGAAACATACCAAACGGAGAATAACTGGAGAGCACAATAATGTGAGCAGATGCACGCCTCACTGAATACCAGAGGGGATCACCACTGCCTGATGCCTTGTATGGTGTTGGGTATCTTGTTGTATATTGTTTGAATAGAGTGTCAATTCCCTAAAACATGCATATATGCAAATTAAACATAATACAAGTTAGTGATTACTGATTACTTGATTAGTGAAGTTACCTATATATATTAGTGTTATGTATGATGGACAAATTAAATCAGTTGCTTTACCAAGTTAGGGAAGAATTCGATGTCATGATTTCCGGCAGACCAAAGCCAAGGCTGATAAGCGACACTAGGCTCAACAAGGCGAGCCCACGTATCCCATCGAAGGCCAACCTCGGAGGGAACATCGTTATGCCTATCAGCGTAACTTAGATCTCCAACAAACAACACAGCTTGCCCTTCACTTTGCATGTAATGTTGTAGGGTGGACAATGAGTGGTTTGTCTGCCCCAAGTCCCCTGTGATTTGCAAGGTCATGCTAAGGTTAAGAGACTACAATGCACAACCTCCATTTGACATTATTTGTCAGGTTAATTGATTGTATAAATTAAGCTCTTACAAATAACATACCAATCATTCCAAAAGTGTATGAAGAATCTGGCCCGAGGGCTGGAGGCGTTTCAAATGAAAATTCTCTAGCAGTGGAACCACTTCCAATCTTGTAATAGTACTTGGTGCCATACTAGAATGCATGAAATTAAGACGAAGAATCAATTCGATAAAACTTATGCAATGAATGATAGGAAGAAGTAACAAATTACTAAGGTGAAGTAGCAAGTGGTATATATATACATAATTAAACTACCTCCAGGCCATCAACGAGACAATGATGAATATAACCAGATTTGTACTGCTCAAAGCTGTAGCTAGTGACAGTTCCCTTGGCTTTGTGACTATAGCTCGATTTTGCTAGTCCATAATAAACTGTACTGTCACCTGCCTCTTGAGGTGTTACCCATGAGATTATGACCGCCTTTCCATCATAGTCCCCTTGAGTTATATGCACCTGATCGATCATTTAGTTTATGAGCACATTTTTTTTTTGAGTGAATATATGACAGTTGTTTAGTTCAATTTATATGGGACAATTACAAATGCAACAAAAGTTATATATTCTCTAGGGGAAAAAAGAGGTAAGAGCATACTTGCTGGGGAGCATTGTAGCCCTTAGGAGAAGCAAACAACACACTATCCAATGGGATATCTGTGGAAGGAGGGTCTAACCTAGCAAAACTGCTTGTAAAACTATCACAATTAATCCCCAGCTTACTAACATCATTGCTAAAGATTGTGAATATAACAATCAAGCTAGCAACTGATGACAACTTTTTAATTGAGTAAGTAGGCATTGATATTTTCATTTCCTAGCTAGCTAGTCCAGCGTGCTGCACTTAGTATTAGCACTCCATATTTATATAGTACTGGCCTCCGTCCCCTCGATCTCCATTTGATCACGTTCTATGGTTAAAATTTCATTACACATGGACGAAACAATTCATTTGGAATTAATCGAGTGAACCCCAATACTCTTTAATTTTGGTGAAGTTGTTGGAAGTCAATAGTTCAATATAGCAATTGGTCAATATCGGAAACAACCTCTCCATTTTCTTAAACAGGAGTATGGTTGCGTACATCCTCACCCCGAGCACCTCCATTAAATCGGGATTTACACTCGGTTGTTTTGTTGTTAGTCGTCGTGGAGTGAACTCTTTAGAAAAAGGCCAAAAGAGATTAGAATTTAAGGTACTACTTTATCACTTGTGTCGTTACCTTAATTTCCCCACATTTCTATATAGATAAAAGACAAGATTTATGTACGATGAAGCAGTTTGATTGGTTCGTAAACATGATATTTGATCTCATAATAACGTATGGGTGTAAATCAAAGCTCCATTCATCCATTTCTATAGCTGCCTCATGTCCACCACACGCACTATTGTCAAACATGTCAAGTACTCGATATTTCATCACGTTTGAAGTTTACAAACTAACAGTACGTACTTGTTGATGTATTCTACAGCCACAACTTAACTTGTGTTTTTGGAGCAGACACCTAAACGGTTGAATAACATTAGTGATGCAATAATGCGCGCTACTGCATACGTGCTGCGCTGCCCAAATTTATTTAGACAATTGACGTGCTAATTCAAGCTCTCATCTTTCATAATATCCATTATTCATCAATCATTTCTTTACTTATTTGTGAAGAATATTTACTCCCTATTCCAAAACTCCTTGGGAACATTGCTATATAGGAAATGGAAATAAATCATGAGTAAATTAGGAGTAATTCGAAGAAATATTCATATCTTTGGACCCTTGCAGCACAAAACTGGCTCGGGGATTTTCATGTGTAAATTAGGATTTTGATCACCAAAAAATCATGCTAGCTAGCTAGATGCACGCACAAATACGCAGAGGCAGTGATTCTAAGCTAAATATAGAATTACTTGGCACAAAATAAACCAAAAGAGCTAAATTAGCTGTGCATTTCACATAAACCACGAATGGGCACATAAAAATAGAAGGGAGGTTTTGTAGACCAGGAAGTCAGGAAACTCCATTCCTCAAAATGGCGATGTTTCTCGTATTTTTATTTACTTTAATCCTCTGCCCTCTTCTTCTAGGGGCAATCTCTCATCTGTATTCTCTTCTTTACCATCGGAAAAGTCACAACAACTTGTCTTCCCTAGCTGAGCCTCTTACCTTACACCAGAATTTCCTCCTTTCGAACGTCGAAGGCAAGGGATTCAGCAGGTAAAATAATACACGTCTTCATTTATCGATCACCTTCAAGAATGTCTTCGTCTTGTGTCTACAATAATTTCAATCAATATTGAATTGTTATCCATTACAATACCTTTCATTAGAGTCATGACGCTCTAGCTCAAACAGTGTATGTTATTATGTTCATTCGACCGAGACAACAACAAGGTGCATCATCGCCCAACAAACTCATGCAGGATGCCTTCCCTTTAATTTAACTAGAATGTACGATTATCTAATCACAAAAAATTGCATGTAAATAAAAATGTAACTAATTTGTACATATTTGACCCTTTCCTTTCCCTCACACATTGAAGAATTATAATAACCTTTGACAATTTTCAGAACTAGAAAGTCACTATGACAAGCAAGTCATCGCCTCGTACTAATCAATTCAATTAGGCTTATGTTTGCTATGTTTACATTTCTTGAATAGGCAAGAAAAGATAAGTACGACGATGGACGAGAAGCATGAACAGAAGCCCATGAGGCGCAAGATCTCACTACAAAACATAGATGTAGAGGAAGTCCAAAAGGCCCAAGCCCAACAAGCACTAATGGGCATATCATCAACACCATCAAGCCCATTTAAGAAGTCCGCAAGTTCCCGTACCAACTGTCTCTGCAGCCCAACAACCCACGTCGGATCCTTTCGGTGCAGGCTCCATAGGAACGGGTCGAACTTCCGCCGGGGGAACTCGGTCGGGTCGGATCTATCCGAATTGGCCAATAAGCTAACTGCTAATAAGTCAGCTTTCCCTACTGCTTCGTCTTTGCAAATGCATTAAGCATGCAAATGTACGTTTATAATTACAGATAATTGGGAATTACTACACTAGCTGGGACTTTGATTTGATTTACAATACATGTGGGTAGTTTTATATGTAGATGCTCGAATGCTCGATCAATACCTCATTAGTCATTACAATAGCTTGCTAATTAATGTACGTATTACGTAACATCATAACACAATCAAGCTCGATCCCCACTATGTTGTCAAGTACTCAAGTTGTTGTGTGTATTGTAGTGTATCAGCATGGTTTGTATATACCTTTGGAGTTGGGTAAAGAAAGACCTTTCAGAATATCTGTGCTCAAATCATGTTTCATTGCTTTGTCAAAAAGATACTCTGGTAACTTGGAAATCATTAATAAAGAGACAAATTTGTTGGTAGCACCGATCTTTGGGCTTAATTGACTTGTGAACTTCACACATCAAAAATAAATAAATTAACTAAACTAGTTCAAGATGAACAAGGAATACGTACAATATTTTACTACTCCTCCGTCCAACTTGTATCTTCATTTGCATTTGCACAATGCACCTGATTTATGGCCGAGTGGATGAAATCTATCATGGGTTTTATTTCAAATTACATGTTATAGCACATAGGCTTATGCTTAATATGGTAAAAATTGAGGATATAATGGTAAACTAAGAGAGGACCATAACCAAATTAGGAGTATTGGAAGATAAAAATGGGGCAACTAATAAGAAATGTTGAAAGATAAAATTGAAACTCGAGGATTTGCTACATTAAATTGTAGACTTGATGTGTTTAAGATTGAGGAATGAGAAACTACATCAAGTATAATATGCTATCAAAAAATTAATACGATATGTTTGGCCAGGTGAACTTTACTCTAGGTATTTCAACTTTGAACAGATAATGAATAAAACAGTTTAGTCCAATTCAACAACTACAACAACAGCTGAGTGTAATCCTCATTCAATGGAGTTATTCGGGATCAGGTGCACACAACTTTATTCTTGTTTAAAAAGGTTGTTTTCGAGATTGACCCTAAGTAAATTATTGAATTGAAATATTGACTTTACACAACTTAACTAAACATAATTACATAAGAAGTATCGTGAAGTATTCTTATCCATTTTATTACTATCCATAATGACCTAAAGTTGAAAGATGAATTAAAATTTAAATTCAATTTTCTATCCAAAAAAATAATTTAATTTCAATTAAAATTCAAAATTTCTTGTTTGTGGGCTTCATTCCGTATCAATCAATCTACAAAAGCCCAAAGAAAAATCACAAACAAAGGCCCATTTTTACTTCCTAATGGATCAATCAATGTTGACATGATATGATAATCTCCGTATATTACACTGTGTCCAATTGCGTATTCCTTTCTCTCTCCCTCCTCAACCATTGAGTAAACAGCTCTCAACTCAAGGTAAAACCCCTTCCCTTCCTTTGAATCATTTCATATCCCTTTTTTTGTTCTTTCATTTCTTCAAAGTTTCAATCTTTTTTTTTAATGTTCTCTTCATGCTAGCTATCACAATACTTTTCTTTTGTTTCTTTATTTGAGAAGCTATGGTTATTGTGTTGTTATTTTCTCCTACTTTGTTTATCCATTGTATTATCATTTTGAAGCTTACCCAAGTTGATAGTAATAAAGAAAAAGAAAACCCACTTGGGAAATTTGTAATTTCATTTTGGTTTGCTCAGAATTAGTTTCCACTCAATTTTCTGGTTGGATTTTTTTTTGTTTTGGATGAGGGTATTAAAGTATGAACCTTTCAAGAATTACCCATTTAGCTGAGTGTTTTTTTCTTTTTGGGTGGAGTTGATTGGAATTACAATTATTATTTTTGGATATGAAATTACCCTTTTTTTTGTGGGAGCTTTGGTGGGTTGGTGCAGTTTACAGGAAAAGGCTTGACATAATTTTTTGTCCAATATGAAAGTTAGTGCTTGAATAGTTAGGTTTATGTTTTTGACTTTGTGCAACTTTAGAGAGTTATTTTTATTTAGTTTTTTGAAAAGAAAGAACCTTGGGGAGGGGTGAATAAGATGGGGCAAAAAAAGTGGTGTAAAATTGTAGTCTTTGATTAGTTTGGAATGTCTGTAAACCTGTAAGTCTTCTGGTTATCTTTGTCAACTGTCAAATGTGTTTGATTTTTTTAAGTGCCTTTATCTAAAAGAGATTCAGATTCTATTAGGAGTAATTATATTATATGCCTATCATATCTTTATATATGGACTAGTGAAAAAGCTTAGTAATGTAAGTTTTGTTGCTGTAGTTGCATTTGTTTGTATTGCTGATTAGTTTTGAATTCAGTTGCAGCACTGAAATCAGGTTGAAATTACATATGGCTGTATCGTCACTGACCGCTTCAGTAGCTTCACTACAATCTAATATGGTGATGTCTCCGGTGAACGTCTCAGCAGGTTCACTGCCTGATTGTTGGGGGTTATATGCAGCTATTCCCCTTGCTGTTGTGTGTTCAGGTATGTTCTGCTCTATAATTTTTCTGTGGTTGTTGAATTTAGCCATCAAAATGTTGTAACATTGTGTATTGGTTGAGAGGAAATGTCTCTTTGGGACCTTTTTATACTGGGACGTAATTGTGTGGAAAATTCGTTGGTGCTAGTTTAATGATTGTGTGAGTAGTCTCTAGTGTTTACCTTGATGTTTATTTTTGGAACCTGCTTCTGTTATGTTTTTCCGGTTTCGACTGTGGAATATCTGTTGACCTAATAGTTATTAATCATTATTAAGAAATTAATGCCTTCTGGTTCCTCAGTGCTAGAAATCCTATTCTTCATTATGTTTTGGGAGTAATGGCTTAGTGGGATATAGCTCTTTCAAGTATTGTACTGTTGAAGCTGGGCTCAAACATTTTGTGTGATAGATTTTTGAATGGCAGCACCATTTTCATCTGAGCTTTTTTTCTTTTTTTCGTATGTTCTTGTGTCATGTACTTTGATTTCTTAGGTGAAGCCTTGTTTTTGAGATCGAGATCAAATGTCCGGAGGAGAGGCCACGTGAAGTCTGCTAATCGTATAGCTGCAGGACTTGGCAATCTGTCATTTCCTTTCAATCACAAGGATGTGGCAGAGCGGGGCAGAATATCATGTGTAAGTCATAAACCACAGTTACTACACACCAGACGGCTGTGTAATACGCAGGTGAGGCTGTCAACAGCTTTTTCCTTCTGATATGCTCATCTGTGCCTATCCAACATTCCAACCTGCCTACTTTATATGTTTGCATTCGTTTTTTCATAGTCAATTGCTGCTATTTTGAACAGCCGTGCTTCAATTCGCTGTATTTTTTCTCCTAATTCTTTTCCCTCTACAGATTGTCAGAGCCGGAACTGGAGGGCAGACTCAGACCGTTAAACAGCAAGGATCTACAATTATGAAGACTCCTTCAAAAAGTAAGCGCTGCTTTCTGTTTATTTCAATTCTTACTCATCAAAAGTAGCCATACACCTTCATGAGGTATGATCTTATAGAAGAACTTGGCATGACGGCCAAAAAGTTTTGATTGTTGTAAATGTATCGTTCTGAGGCAGTTTGATATGATGAAGATTGGACATTTTCGTCATTCTAGGATTTTGTTTTTATTCTGCCCTTTGCACTTCCCACTGAAGCGTAAATAAAAGAGCTATCAGAATGAACTAAAATGAACAACTTAGGTCAAGAATGTAGCAAAACTCTGTAGAATTTATGTTGGTTAGGGCTCAGAAGAGTTACGGTCCAAATGTTTTCTTTGGCTTCAGTAGCTCCTTCCATCTTTCTCCATTTTCTTATATTTTCGAGCTGCCAGTGATATGTTG
>ONZK01001672.1:851-22946 GCA_900322385.1 Pharnaceum exiguum | reverse complement strand
TCTTCATCGTGCAACAATGCCAGCAACTCCTACAAGCTCCAACGTGGACAACTCGCTGTGTCCATATCTACCGAGAAGCAAACATGGCCGCAGATAGTTTAGCGAAACTAAGCTTGCATAGTGATTCCCCTTTTAAAGTGTATAACTCTCCCCCTCCCTCATGGAGATTTTCACAGATGATGTATTTGGTCGAGTTAGAACTCGACTCATTCACAATTAGATAAAATAAATTCAGGGCCTTGCCCCCCTTCTTACCAAAAAAAAACGTAGTAATTACTAGTCATTGTTAACGCAAAGGGGCAGAAAGCTATGCGCATTTTAACTCAGCTTAAGGAAGTAGCTAAATTCACAGCGAACCAAGGCATTCTACTTCGAGAACTTAGAGTTCACATCTTATCATGGAAAAACCAAAACTAAATATGCGAAATGTGCAGTGCACAACTAAATGAAGCCCTTCAGTTAGTCAGTGTAACCACTTTCCTTTGTCCTCATGTCAACAACTTATTTTTCTAAGGGAAAAAAAAAGAGGAATTGTACAAGTGATCCAGTCCAGCAACCTTTTCCTTGGCAAAGGACTACTCTACTCGTTCAAGTAAACGGGTGAGACAACGGAGTATATGCCCCTTTGAAGCACGTAGATTGCGGTGAGAGACCATACAGCCTACAGAGTAAAGTTTCGAACCCAAGTCAATGACATGGTATGCCAATTTGGCATAGCAATTTAATTGGCTAGAACAAACAAAGCTATATATTAACCACGAGAAAATGACTAGCCAGCAGAAGCTAGACAAAACCCAAAATATGCCTCCAGAAAAGTCAAATATCATCAACCAGCCAAAAAAAGACGAACATCATTGTTTAACGAAACACCTAATCACAGTTACCGGAGGCAAACAGAACATATTTAAAGATAACTACTAATAATCCAACTAACTAGCAATAACCCCTCATGAGACTTGAAGAATGAGCAGAGCTTAGTCGACCTCCTCCATCTTGGAGCCCTCAGCATCAGCATCCTCGAGTGGTGGCATCTCCTCGTCAGCCTCGACACCGGCATCCTCGTCAATGCTCAAACCAAGCTTCAACATCCTGTGGATCCTGTTGCCGAAGGTGTTGGGGTCATCAAGGCTGAACCCAGATGTGAGCAGGGAGGTCTCGTACAGCAGCATGACCAAGTCCTTGACAGACTTGTCGTTCTTGTCAGCATCAGCTCTCTTCCTCAGCTCCTCCATGATGGGGTTCTCTGGGTTGACCTCCATGGTCTTCTTTGAGGACATGTAGCCAGCCATGCTAGAGTCCCTCAAAGCCTGAGCCTTCATGATCCTCTCCATGTTGGCAGACCAGCCATACTCACCAGTGACCAAACAGCAGGGAGAGTCGACCACACGGTCAGAAACGATAACCTTCTCGACCTTGTCACCCAAGACATCCTTCATCACCTTGCACAAGTTCTCAAACTTCTCCTTAAGCTCCTCTTTCTTCTTCTTCTCAACCTCGGTCTCATCAAGCTTAAGACCCTCCTTGGTGGCAGACACAAGCTTCTTGCCCTCAAACTCCTTGAGCTGACCGACAGCATACTCATCAATGGCGTCAACCATGTAGAGCACCTCATAGCCTCTCTTCCTCAACTTCTCAAGGAATGGAGAGTTCTCAACAGCCTTCTTGCTCTCACCAGTGATGTAGTAAATGTCATTCTGGCCCTCCTTCATTCTGGTGACGTAGTCCTTGAGACTGGTCAACTCTTCACCACTCTTGGTTGAGTGGTACCTAAGGAGCTCAGCAAACTTGGTCCTGTTCTGGGAGTCCTCGTGGATACCCAACTTCAAGTTCTTAGAGAAAGCCTCGTAGAACTTGTTGTAGTCTTCCTTGTTCTCAGCAATCTCAAAGAAGAGCTCAATGCACTTCTTGACCAGGTTCTTACGGATGACCTTCAAGATCTTGTTCTGCTGCAACATCTCCCTGGAAATGTTCAATGGGAGATCCTCAGAGTCAACAATACCCTTAACAAAGCTGAGGTACTCAGGGATCAACTCCTCGCAGTTGTCCATGATGAACACACGGCGGACATAGAGCTTAATGTTGTTGGGCTTCTTCTTGGTGTCAAAGAGATCAAAGGGTGCTCTCTTTGGCACAAAGAGGATAGCCTTGAACTCAAGCTGACCCTCAACAGAGAAATGCTTCACAGCCAAGTGCTCTTCCCAGTCATTGGTGAGACTCTTGTAGAAGGCAGCATACTCCTCCTTGGTGATCTCCTCTGGCTTCCTCATCCAGATAGGCTTCTGCTTGTTCACCAAATTCCACTCATGAGACACCTCCTTAATCTTCTTCTTTTTCTTCTCTTCCTTCTCCTTTTCCTCATCAACATCCTCTACCTTTCCCTCCTCGTCCTTCTTCTCCTCCTCATCCTCATCATCAGAAATCTCCTTCTCGATAGTCTTCTCTACCCATAGAGAGATGGGGTAGCTGATGAACTCAGAGTGCTTCTTGACAAGGTCCTTAACACGGCGCTCCTCAAGGTACTCAAGCTGGTCCTCCTTAAGGTAGAGGGTCATCTTGGTACCCCTGCCAATGTTCTCACCAGAAGTATCCCTGGTAATGGTGAAGGAACCACCAGCCTGGGACTCCCAGACATACTGCTCATCGTCATTGTGCTTGGTTGTGACAATGACCTTCTCGGCAACAAGGTAGGCAGAGTAGAAACCCACACCAAACTGACCAATCATACTAACATCAGCTCCAGCAGCCAAGGCTTCCATGAACTCCTTGGTTCCAGATCTGGCGATGGTACCCAAGTTGTTCACCAAATCTGCAGACAAAACACAACACACAAACACAATCAATAATCTTCCAACCAGCAGTTCAGAAACACTCAGAAATTGTATCATTGACAATACAAAACAAAGAGCAAACAATCTGAAAGTGAACTCACCAGCTTTGGTCATACCGATACCACTGTCAACAATGGTAAGGGTGTTGTTGGCCTTGTCGGGGATGATGTGGATGAACAGCTCAGGCTGAGACTCGAGCTTGCTCTTGTCAGTAAGACTCTCAAAACGGATTTTGTCCAAGGCCTACAGAAGTTCAATAAATAAATACACAAACCCAATTAATTACCAACAAAAAAAAAAGCCAGAACATCCCAAAGCTAAAACCAAATACACAAACACTATCCAACCTCAGTACAAAGTGGAAACAAGATGCACACATTACAAACAGAAAGGAACACCAAGCGGATATGAATCAACTACTCATCAAGTAGGGTCCACAACATTACATAACTTAATCAACATGAAAAGCATATTTTCAACTGAATATAAGAGGACTATCATCTCATTTCCAATAACATCAGCAGCATATTCAAACTACAAATCAAACCGAAAATAACACAGGCATATCCAAATGATAGTTCATCTGACGGGTCATACATATTCTTAGCAAGACACACAACTAGAGTCAAACTGAAACTCAATTCAAATCACAAAGCACCACTAAACACAAGTACTTTGTTTACAACTACTCAATGAAAATTCCCATTGTAATTATACATATCTAAACACAAGTTATTCTCACTATCGAGTCACTAAGGGCCATACAACAACACACGTATACTAACACATCAAACAATAATTGTCACATGTCATAAAAACAAAAATTGATATACTGATTGGCTAATCATCAGAAAATACATAGCAGTAACAGCAATGAGATACACATGATTATTTCAGTCGCACTTAATTAAACATCATTAGGAACAGTTAAAGTACAACATATGAATCGACATCTCAAATCAAATACTAATCATAACAAAATCATATATACTTTGAAACATTAAGAGTTTAACAATAAAACTCATATATCAACACATCTGACAAAAAAATTATCATAAAAATGAATAAACAATAGAAATAACATAACAATGCTTAAAGGATGACATCTAATGATATTAAATGAAACATTTAAGTAAACACATTAAACAATCAACACATATCAAAGTAAACACTAATCATCACTAAACAAATCATAATCGATTTAACATTCAATCATCTACAGATACACATCAAACAAATCTCACAAACATTTTCAAATAAAAAATAACAGAATCACAGCCAAACTAGATCATAATCGCTACATGAAACAACACAGATTTACACAAACAAAAAACAATAATAAATAAGAAAAGCAAATAAAGAGAGAGAGAGAGAGAGAGAGATGAGTGAAACATACATCGGAAGAGTTACTGATGAGTTCACGAAGGAAGATCTCCTTGTTAGAGTAGAAAGTGTTGATGATGAGACTAAGAAGCTGGTTGATCTCAGCCTGGAAGGCAAACGTCTCTGTCTCTGACGACATTCTTGGTTTTTTTCGCTTGGAGAGAGAGTGGAGTGGAGTGGAGAGGAGATGTTAGGGTTTTAGAGAGAGAGAGAGAGAGAGAGAGGCGGAAAAATGAAGAATGATTTATGTGAAGTGAGAGAGAGGGAGAGGAGAGTGTGTTTGAGGGGTTTTTAAAGGGTCACACTTTCCTTATGTCTCTCTGCTTGTTAGGGTTTCTAGATCCTTCTACTCTTTTCTACACTCACTTGTTCTTTTGTTTCTTTTTCTTTTTTTTTATTTTGAATTAAATTAAATGAAATGGTTCTCCTTTTTCTTTTTTGTCGAGATCTCGGGGAGTGGGTGGGGCAACGTATATGTCATTTTCAGGAATGAGGAAAATAAATAAAAGGAAAAACGAAGGGAAAATGCAAGGAAGGAAATTGGAGTTTCATTGTTAGGAAAAATGAGAAATAAGGAAAAGTTGGTGACGTGGGGGAGTGATTGGATGGGAAGTGTCCTAATGTCCTACTATTACTCGGTGATGAGATTTATTTCTTTTTCCTTTTTTTAGAGGAGGAGTTTTGGTAGTCTTGTAGAAATTGTTGTGATGTGAATGTGTGTGAACAAATTTTTTTGATGGGATGTTTGTTTCATTGTTTGTAACTTGTGCTTCCAATTTCCAAGTCAATTACTCCCATAGGCTTGGCCGGTGTTGCTCGATTTTTCTCCTCTCTTTTTTCGTTTTTTTTTAGAATGATTACTAATAACTTTAAAAGATGATTAATGAGAAATGATTACTAATAACTATAAATCAAATAAAAATATGTATGTACCCATTTTATACATGAGAAATGATTACTAATAACTTTAAAAATATGATTAATGACCTTTTTTGATAATTAGTGAACTTGTCTCATGTACGAAATGAGTGCACGTAATTTTTCGCGTATAAATTAAGTGGTGATTAACTTCTAAGCTAATTGATCTATCACAAATTTAGAATATAATACAAAGGCATTGTTTGGCAATTAGCTGGAACTAATAGTTGTACCTGGATTTGGATAGTTGGGTTCGACTAGTTGGATTTATTAGCTGGTTTGACCAAGTGATGTGAACCAGTTGGGGGAGGTAGCTGGTTGGGGTGAAAATGTTAGATGAACCAGCTAATTAGAAACACAATTTTTGGATCTTATTAGCCGGTTTTTTTGGTCAAACCGGGTAAGAAACAATAAGTTGCCCCAAAAAACTGACTACCAATATGGCCAAATTCCAACCTCGTACTAATTAATTAGGATGCTTGTTTTTTGTCCTTGCCTAATTTGTGGGTCACACTAACACATCCAAGGCTTCAACCTTCTTTGATCTTTGTACTGAGTTTTCAAAATAATAATATGGCGCCATTGTTAAATACATTTGAAAATTAAATAGATTTCAAACCATTGTAAGAAAAACAAATAGAGTGTACGGTGTAAGGTACAATCGAGTCTATGATATAAGTATTCGTTTAATGTTGTTCAATTGGTACAATAATGGCAAAACTCAAATACAAATGAATGTGCTGTGAAAATAGGCTACTATGCAAATTAAAAGTCTTCTCCCCTGACTTTATATCTTAACATGTCATTAGTTCTTCCCAAACTTATGGTAAGCCTCCAATTTATTAAGTATATTAGTTGATCTACATTAGAATTCCCTAATCGAATAAAGTTACTGAATTTTAGTATAACTTATTGCCCTTATGAATTTGCCATGTTTTTTTACACTAAAGATGCAGCCGATGATATCAAAACAAAGTATTCTTTGAAGCTACAAGGGACCATTTTTCAAAAAGACTGTAAACAGACCGACAACAATGAAAAAAAATTGTTCGTAAGTGTTCATATATATACTAATAAGTTTCTATTATTAAATGAATGTTGTTTTTCAAGATTTGTGTTGGATTGCTATTCGATCTTCATTGTAGTCTTTAGATGCCATATGGCCTTCTACCAGTGAAAGCTGTATTTTCTTTAAAAAAGAGCACACTATCCATGGAGTAGTCTTAGAATATTTCTAATAACATTTTATTAATACAAAATTTTGACAAATATAAAAGATATCTATCATTCTTCTAAAAAAAAAACAATCTTAAATTATTAATAAACTCTGGAAGACGGTGTTCACTCAATACTTCCATTTTTCAGAAAAATAAATATGTTAAAATTATACATTACGTAGTCATTTAAACTTTTTTTTTATTGCTTATATAATAATATAAAAATACTTATTAGTCATATTAAATTACCCATCATATTCTCTCAACTGTCAACATTATATTGTCGATTTTTTTTAGAGGTGGCAAACTGATTTATCGGTTTGCTTCGAGCTAGCACCGTTGACCGGTCAATCGCTTTCACTTCGGGTTACAATCGGCTTACCGATTTTAGGTTAGATTCGGTTTGGGTTGAAAATTTCCGGCCCGGCCCGGCCCAATTTGATACCTCTAGTTTTTTGCAATATCGATAGTAGGGGCATTTCCGTATTTACCCCGTCTCCCCACGCTAGTCAGTCTGTGAGACTCTCAACTTTCATTTCAATTCGATAATTCGATACTGTAGACGACAACTGAACTGAAGTAAAGCAAAACCTCATCTTTCATTTTTCCATCACATCATCACGCAATAGTAAACAAAGGCAAAGCAAAGGTCAATTGGTCAAAGGAGGAGGAAGATAACTCAAAACTCTTACTCATAAAAAATCTCCCACAAAACAAAACAAAACAAAACAAAACAAAGAAGGCATTCAATCAATCAATCCAACAAAATATGACAGTTGTTTCTTCTTCTGCCATCTCTGCTGCTGCTGTTGCTACTGTTAGTGCCACAACAATTCTCTCTCCCCGCCACGCCTCACTTCATGCTACAAGGTTAATTAGTTTCTCCCTTCTTTCTCATAATTACCGCAGTATAATTTATCTTCCTTCTTTTTCCTTCCCTGTTGGATATTTCTAATAGCATTGGTTTAGTTAATGGTTAGCTTTTTTTTTTTGTTTGTGTGTTTTGTTAGAAATATCAAATTTCGGATGTTTGTATGTTTGTTTTTCTTTTCCGGTTAATTTTCAAGCTACTGTTAAGCTATTTACATTTCTCCGGTGGACCGGCACACCCGAATTGGCCTAACCCAAACCCAAAGGGTTTAGGACCTTTAGGTAGTATACTTAGGGTTAAGAAAAAATAAAACTAAATGCCCACTTGTTTGTCACAATCTCTTGTCTTGCACTCTTTTAGGAAAACTAACCGTGTGTGAGAACAGCTTGATTAATTTGGGAAATTAGGTGTACTAATGTGGTAGCTGCAGACTTGCATTTGGTTGCCAGGTCTTGCAATGTCTCAGTTCACGATATAGGCGTTCGTTCTCGTTGGGGGTCTACATGGCTGCAAACTGATCAGACTTTGGTTGTTATGCATTACTTTATATTTTGTATTAAGGACACCTATAAGTCTGATCAAATCACGTTAAGAGGTTCGCAAGGATAGTTCTATGGTATGGGATTGAGAGTAGGTCCGGGTGGGAGAATGTTGCAGAAATAAGATGGCACTAGTTATCAAACACAATTCTACCTCTGGGATGCTTCAGTTGGTTGCCTAAATACTCTCTTTCTTTTCCAGCTGTTGGCAAAGTTCTCATACGGGTGGTAACCGGCAGAGGGGAGTTCAAGGAATATATTAGTAACTTATGTTGCTCTATTTTCTTCCTCCCTTTTTGTGTCTTTTACCTTCCTTTTATTTTTTGGTCTGGGGAGATTTTTGTGGATTAGTTATTTATTTTACTTTCTCTTTTGTGTACACCTTGATACCTGGACTGTGATGACTCGAAATTATTCGGGTTTTGTTGTTGTTGTAGTTTTTCTTGGTTGTTGTATCCAGAAGAGGAGGGATGGATCATGGATGTTGTGGACAAGATTCCACAAAAGAATCATACGCAATGTTATCAAATTCCATAGTTGGGGCATAGAAATGTCACTGAAAGAAATCTCACTTTGCGGTTCACATCTTACACTGATAGGGAAATTATGTGAATGATTTCAAGCCACAAATGAAACTGCCTTTGGGTCTTTGGGATCTGGTTGATACATGTTTTATGATCTTTTGCAGTAGGCCTGCCACTATTTTTAATGTCTTCTTTAGCCTTTGGTAGCTAGTTGTTTCTTCTTGGGAATCTATTGTCTTGTTCAGTATGTGTGATGTCCTGGATTTCCTGCGAATGGCTGTAAAGACTCTTATTCTTTTAAGAGGGCGAGTCGTCTGGATATTTATAGAGTAAAACCGATTAAGCATGCCTGTGTCTTACCTTTTGTCAAGCATCCCACATATTTCTATAGTGGTGTTAATCTCATCTCCTTTTGTTTTTCCCATACAATATAATATTTGTGGGGGTGGTAATGGCTGTTTTTTGCACAAAGTTGATAACCGCCAGGTAAAATACCTTCTATAGCAAGGAATTTGTGACTTCTTTTTTGATTTCAGCAGCATCCTCATGCATCTGGCTTGAGAGGAAATCTTTTGTCCTCTGGGTCTATTAGTTCTCCAAAATCTTCAAGCTCATCTATACAGGATAGTTTTTTATAAGGCCTTCTTGTTTAGATATCTTGCCAATTTCAATCAATTTCGGATTAACGCTACGTTAGTCTGTTTCATCTTATTCTCTTCTTTAATAATTTGATGAACCTGGGCAACAAGTCCTCAGTGCTCGCCATGTATTCTGAGCAATCCTCTCTGGAGTTACGTATCAATGGTACTTTGAAAAACAAATTCTCTGGACAGACTAAACAATTATCCGAAGAAAAACTATTGACGACTTCTAAAGCAAATGATGTGTTTATCCTGTTAGAAGTAGTCTCCGTGAAGGCTTTCAGTCCACCCGCCAAGAGATAAGTAAAGATGGTTGTGTTGCATTTTGCCAATGATTTTTTTTTGTTAGCTATTCTTGACATGAATCCTGGGAGAATACTCCAGCAATTTCAAACTTTGATTGAGGATGCAGATGGAATAAGTAAACATTGTAGTGGCTTCCTTTTTATCTCTTTTTGGTAGTATTCTGCATCTCCCGAACAGTTATGTCCTGCTTTCTTTGTTCCAAAATGTGTATTTTGTTGTCGATTTCTCACTGGAAGCATGGTACAAGCTTTAAAGTATCCCTTCTTTTGACAGATGTCATGCTTGTAGGAGGCAAAGCAGTCTGTCAAATGACACCAGTAGCAAGTCTGCTTCTTCTAATGTTAGATGCCTTTCAAGGAGGCTTTTACTGTGGGTCGGGTTTATACCAATCTATAATGTCAACCCTGTTTGGGCCGCACCATTTCCTATGATGGAGGAGCCTGATATAATTCGGTAAACTTGTGAAGCCATTTGTTTTTGTGTATCTTTTTATTGGTGGACTACTTTCCTTGTTTCTGTTTGAATGACATATGGTGTTTGAAGCATCCAGAACCATGAAGCTCCCAGGTGGAATTAGGGTCCAAGGTATACTTTTATTAGGATCTCCTTTGTTCTTTCAGGCCCTAGTTCGGTAGTTCCATTGGGCGTGAACTTTTGAAATTGAAATTCATGGTCTCCAGCAATACGTTCCAGTGACTTTATGCCTTTAATGGCAAGTCTTGTGTGGTCCCTTGCCCCTTGAGTTAAGAATTTTATTAGGGACCAAAAGGAGTACATTCTCCGCTAGTTCACACATGTTCATGGATTTAGCACACTTACTGCACATAACTTAAATTCTCATAGTAGCCAAACTCTCGCATTTGATTCTTAGACACAAAACTGAATTTTGAGCATTAGACCTGAAAAGTGGTACTATTCCATGAAAAAAAACTGGTGTGACCCGTACATCGACATTATACATATCCTTATTCTGGTGTCTGACCAGCATGACTTTTGGATTCTGAATTGATCTTTCATAACTAATGGTCCATCCTGTTAACTAATGTGCTACTGACTTGCATGTGTGATAGCTGTACTCCATTGTGTTATGTATGACCTTGATCATTCTGATTGTGTGTTTGATGGGTTTTGTTGTAGATGTTGTTGATGGGGAGGGACGAGCAGCTAATGATGGTGACATCGTAGAATTTAATTACGTTTGCCGACGATCAAATGGGTACTTTGTCTACAGGTAGACACTTTTCCCGCCTTTTTGCTTTTTTCTCGAGAAGTTGTGTGTTCTCCTGAAGAGTGTGATTTGGATATTAATGTATTTAACCTTTTCAGTTGTATGTTTGTACAAAGGAGCATGTTTCAGTAATGATATTATACTGCTGATTTTTTCCCCTTTATCTCATGCATACCCATGTCCTTGTTTTGATGTGTCAATATGACTGAGTCTTTGGGGTTTGGAAGGGAGCAATGAATGCATAAATACTCAGTGCATGACCTGCCCTGTTTAGTATGGTTGTCTAATCTAGTCTGGTTTCATTGGTCTGCAATACATATGATTCAGTACTGTGGATCAATTCACGGGAGAGGCCATGCCTGCTACGCTTCCTTTGGATGAGAAACAGGTACATCGCTGATCAGTTCGTTTGCATGAGTCTCTGTTCTTTTTTCCCCTTGTTCTTTTGTTAATATAAAAAATTTATTAGATGGTAATAATACCAAATTCTTCATATGATATGTCTCATGAGCCTTTCAAATTCTGAATCATGAGTCGTGTTTTGCATACAATATTGAACTTACTGCGGAACCGCTTCAACTCAAATTGGTATTTGCAGATCATAAAGGGTCTGAAGGATATCTTAATTGGCATGAAGGTTGGAGGTAAATTCTCGAAGCCACGGTCTTGTTCATTTTGGTGTATTATCCTCTGATATCACGCACCCTAAGCACTATATCACTGATGTTTCATTTGCTCTGTTAAAAAAGGGCACTTATATTCAGTCATCTTTCATTTGATCTGCTTTATATCATGTATCGAGTGGTACCATATACTTAACTGGAGCTTTTATAGATAACTGAATACACTCAGAAATATCTCCAGTTTTCTGCCCCCTCTCCTGCTGCAGTTTTACATTCAGTCAGAGAGTCAGACTATCTTATCTTGCTACAGAACTCACTAATCAGAACCCATCTGCCACAAATGTCTCTTTATGCCTGACTATTCTCCGTTTGATATCAATTCTCATGTTATTTGCTATGTTTCTTTTACTGATGGATTAGTATGCCTATTTCCTTCTGCAAATTTTGCAACTCTTTTGGCGTTATGCCATGGATTTACATACACTTGGTGTATGTATGCACCCAAAAAAGTAGCTATCAAAATATTCTTGATCTTTTTTCTTCTTTCCAAATTAAGGATTTTTCCATAGTTAATTTTAAGTGAGTGAATGATACACCTGGTGGGACTATTCCTTGGTTAATTTTAAGTGAGTGAATAATGCAGCCGGTGTACCAAAGATTAGATGGATTTGAGGGGCATTTATAAAGTTGTCAATCACTAATGTTTCACATTATCAATTGACTGAACTATATTACTTCATGATATTCTTTCAGGAAAAAGAAGAGCCTTAATTCCTCCATCATTGGGTTATGTAAATGAGAATTTGAATCCCATACCTGCTGAGGTTTGCTTCTTTTCTGACTAGGATAATTCTGTGTCTTCATTTTTTTTTCCGTCTTCACGTTCCACTGTATGTAAGAGTAATTTGTGCTCCAAAAAGCTGCATAGCGGAACACTGTACGATCTGTTTATTAACAGTCTGTGGTGGATCTAGAAACTCATTTTAGTGGTGTTACTAGTATAAATATGTTAACAAAATTACAATTTCTGACAATATTAGTTGAATGTTCCCTCCCAAACTACTTATCTCCATGTAGATCTGCCTCTAATAACGGTACCTTTTGTTTTCTGATCGCAGTTTGGCCCTCGACGAAGCCTCCTATCTCATGTAAATGAGCCTTTGATTTTTGAAGTGCAGCTATTGAAAATACAGTGAGGCCCAAATGCCATTTTAGATAGGTGCTTATATTTTTCAGCTGTAATTGTCAAATGTTCGTCTGAAATCAAATTCTGGTGTCTGGACTTGCATGTTATCTTTAAGTAGTCAGGCAAAGCCTGTCCATTGTTATCTGTATAAAAAAGAAGTTTGTTTTAAAATAAAATGAAAAACTCAAGTGATGGTTTTCCATGGCTTCATGTCTCTGAAGCAAGGCTTCAGATTGTTAGGCAAGCCATGGTACATTCTTTGATACAGCTCTCTTGCTCCTTGGAGATAGAGGGTTAATTTGGAAGTTATGATACAGCTCGATCCACTTCTGGGTAGTCGAAAAAATTGCTCCAACCTTCTCAGTTACAGAGGGCAGCCCGTCACATTCTTTGACAATGTTATTCCTTAGCTTCTCGAGCTTTAAAGGCATCGCCCTTGTGCTCCGAACACCTTTTTGTTGAAGAGATCTCTTGCATCGTTGTCAGGTAGCAAGTTGTAGGCTTCTCCATGCGATGATCATGCCCCTCCAGTAGTTAGCAATAGCTTCAGTATTTGTTGCTACCAGTATTCTGCCACCATTACTGTGACTTGGCACTAATCCAGCCCTTAAACACTTGCATAACTGTCCCTTGTCTGAGACATGCATCATCGAGTACCAACACGTATTGGGCACATGAGCTTACAGGTTTCTGAAGCTCACACAGCTCTGTTCATACATCGATGAATGTACAAGAGCTTGACAATCGATTCTGAGTTCATTTTATAAGGATGAACAATACTCTCATAAAAAAATGTTCAAGACGGTGATCATGCAAGGTAGCATAGCTGATCGTAACAATTAACAATCTGTGTCCCTAATAGTTTAATTTGCACTTGAGTAATTAGCCTTTTTGTTCTCTGTATCACACAACGTCTTTTATGTCAATGTGTGGACCTTTTGTTTAATAAAGAATTTTTTATTCCCCGACATATTTTGATGTTCACAACAAAATATTGAGTTAACACACAACTTTTCTAAACAACCGCCTTCCTAAGTTCCTATCCTACTACAGTATTCTTAAAACTCAACGTCTCTTAAAACAAAAATAAAAAGGCAACTCTTCAATTCGTTTTCCCTTTTCCGGCTATGAGTATTACTTTTTCCATATATAATAAATATTTATATATATAGGCTCAGTATACGAACAGAATTCCTACGATATCATCATAGGAATTTCATTATTATTTTTTTATTTTCGATTCAAGACTAAGCTAAGCTAAGCTGCTGATTGAATATTGATTGGTCAAATTCAATTTAACACAACCCATATCATCAGGTAAATTCAATTTGATCTGATTTACTCACTTAATTTTGCAATTACTTGTTATTGTGCTGATGTATGTATGTATGCTGAGGGAAATAATGTGTTAGTTGTGTCATCTTGTAAGTTTATGCATGTATGTCAGTATGTATGTATGCACTAGCTTAGTAGCTTTTTGTTTTTATGTTTTTTGCAACTGCAGTGCTGTAGCTTAGCAAGGTGAGGTGACTGACTTTGTTTAACTTATTATTATTCTCAAAATTGGCGTTAAAGCAGCTCCAAACTTTGAGTGTCATCAATGGTGATTCTAAAACGTACTCGATCGTCACCCCGGTGTCAGCTTTGCAATGCAATCCAGGTAGAATTTTCATGAAAACTAGTCTACTGTATAATATACTTTGTATATACTATTTATATATAGCAGCAGCAATGAACAACTACGGACGACTTTGCTAAATTCACTCTTCTAAACAAACTATACCTTCTGCTTGCTGCGTGCTCTGCTTCTTTGCGACAACGCACGTGCATTGCATATTCCAAGATTATCAATTACCTATCCTCATTGCGCTTACATTGTGTAGGCGTAGCTACCAACTTACCATTGTGTGTTTTGCTGGAAATGCTTTTCTCTAGACAAGTAGTAATCATTCATTGAAATGTTAGCTTTTAGCTGTTGAGGTCCAACTTTGTCCTATCCATCAAGGGATTGTGAACTTGATTTTTCTCCCTCTTTTCTGACAGATGAGGCCAGAGATAATTCGAAATGGAAGCAGCGGTAAAAGGCGGCGAACAGCCAATGATTTGAGCAAAAATAATCAGCGTTGGTTATCTGCTTGTGATCAGTCGAAAAAATGGGATGCACTTGACCACGAACTTCTTGTACAAATTTTCTCTCGAGTTCCTAGTGAAGACGTACTTGTGAACGTCTTCTGGGTCTGTCCATCTTGGAAATCTGCTTGTTTTGCTGCCTTGTTTTGGAGCCGCCATAATGTGCTTGATCTTACAGCTTTGGATGCTGTAGCCGCATTTTATCGGTCAAAAAACTTTCATGCTAGCAGAAGTTCAGGAAGGGCTTGGAAATTTGATCTGATGAAGTTGTTGGGGCATATACTGACGGATGATTCCACTGTCCATCTGTACAATCTTTCAGCTTGGAGGCACTCAATTTGGACTGTTATTTTCCCAGAGCGTGTTAAAATTCAAGATAAGCACCTCATCTTTGTTGCAAAGAGGTATTTTGCATAATTTATAACTCTGTCATCCGTGTTTCCTGTTTTCTCTACATTATGTTTTTCGCGAAACATAGTAATGCGTGTGCTGTTTCCTCCAGGACTCCTTCTGTCCAACGAGTGTTGTTAAGGAACTGCTGGAGATTAAGATATGGTCTGGAGGAGGCTGGACCACTTTGGAAATATATCAAAGAGCTGCATATTCTCAATCCGGGGGTATCGGGTTACATATCCGCAGTGGCAAGCTCCTGTAAGCGTCTTGAGATACTGAATGTGGGCCAGCCAGTTTTGGTTATTCGCAAAAAAACAGCACGTTTGGTATCGTGCTTGCCTGAACTCAAAAAACTTACTTTTGCTCAAGCTAGAGTTTACCCGTGCGGAATCGTCCACTTCTTTGAAATATGTTCCCCTGAATTGGAGGTTTGTTTCAAAGATTGTGCTTTGATGAAACGGAATTATCCTTTATTTGCATCTAGTGGTCCTGCTGTCTTTGAAAGAGATACGGACTTTATGACCCGTTCATTTACTCTGAGATGGACAAGAGACAACCAAGGACATTTGAGTTGGCACGTAAGGCCTATGACTGCATCATGTTTGAGCACTTTTGATGACGGTGACGACAATTCGAATAACGCTCTTGTTGCCTTATGCAATGTGAATAATTCTGTTGATTGTGTATCCACTGTGTATGCGGCTGCTTCACCTAATGTCTTGAGGTAGCTATAGTAAGAGCTTGGGAGTTGAAGAGGGTAAAGAGGGCCTTAGGTGAGGGATGAGCTCAAGGGTGAAGGTAATCGAAGGGAGCATAACTAGCTTGTATAGTGTGGAAATTGAAGGGTCTGTTTGTTTTTTTTTTTTTTTTCTTAATTAAATTTTATCCCGAGTACCCCCATTGAATGGTGATTTACACTCGGTTGTGTTGTTGTTAATTTAATTTTATCCTGGTTTAGTTTCCAGGTTCTGTTCTGTCTGCCTGTCTGGGCAGTTTGTCTCAGTGGTTAGGAGGAAACTCTAAGAAGGCTGATTTGGGCCTCGAGCAATTTGTTGTCACAATTTCTCTGCAGTTTACTTGCCTTGAATAAAATATATTTTAGTTGATTTCGTAAACTTATGTATCTGCAAGTTATCAATACAGAAAGAACTCACGTTTACTCAAACTTTGGATTAAGAGGCTACGGTTACAAAAAAGGGATTCAATTGAAAGAAACCATCAATGTTTGTTAACCGTAACTGCTTAATTAACTTAACTATATTAACAATGACTTGTGTTTTGGATGAACAAAAGGTTACCCCTCAGATTGGAAATTGATGACCTTTCGGTGGCAAAGGGCCTAGGCAAAACATCTAGCCGTGAATGATGCTAACACTAGGTATTTCTTGTGAAAGCTTCTGAATGAAGGCATAAAACTTGTGTACAAAGGCTGCAGGATAGTGATGGTAGCCTTGGTAGGTGGTATGAGAGGCCAGGCCTTGGCCTATGTGATTCAAAAATATTGAGACAATTTTTCAGCCTCTAACGGGCCTTGTTGTGAGTTATGTTCTTCATACCATCCGGCCGCGTGTGTTACTTATGCAGTTAAGGACCTACTCATGAGAGCGTTCGATGCACATGAAGTTCGGGGAGCTATTTCCAGTTGCATCCAAACCAGGCCCCTGGCCACCTTTATATTTCCAAAATTATTGGCAACTCATTGGTGGTGATGTTTTGTAATGCTTATTTTAAGTTTCCTACAAAAGGCAGGGATGGGTACATGGATATGAGTATGGCCTACTCCTACAACGGGTACTTTGATGATGATGACAATGAATATGGCATTCATATTTGGAATGATAAAGGTTTCTCGGTGGCCAGTCTTAACTCTTGGCCTTCTAGGCTCTAGCTATGAAGTATGAACTGAACCTAATCGGATCAAATCGATGCTTGGTTAACGTTCCATATCATTCGTCTGAATTAGAAACTCTTGAACTAAGCTGATTTGTAGCTCAGCTGGAAACTGGAAATTGAACCCAGGCCATTAGCTCCCCTTCACACCCAAAAAAGAAAAAACAAACGGAAGGAAACTAAAAGATAAATAGTCAAATAAAGTCCTACCGTATACTGTATACAACTTTTTTAAACGACCGCCTTCCTACTACAGTATTCTTAAAACTCAACGTCTCTTATAAAAAACTCTTCAATTCGATTTTCATATTCATATATATAGACTCAGTATACAAATAGAATTCCTAGATATCTATCCCTACCTCTCTCCTCTCCCAGCTACCTAATACTGTAATTTCATTATTATTTATTACGAGTAAATTTTTTTCGATTCAAGCTAAGCTGCAGATTGATTGGTCAACTTCAATTTAACCCAACCCATATCATCAGGTAAATTCAATTTGATCAGATTTACTCAATTAATTTTGAATTACTCATTGTGGTCAGATGGTTTCATACTGCTGTGGTTTTCAATTCTTTGGTGGGTCGTCTTCATTTTAATCAAGGCAAGGCATTGGGTTGTGTTTGCTTTTGCTTGCTTTTCTCATTATTAACGCACTAGCTTTTTTTTTTATGTTTTTTCAACTGCAGTAGCTAAGCTTAGCAAGGTGACTGACATTTGTTAACTAAGCTAATTCCGAAAATTGGCGTTAAAGCTCGAAACTTTGAGTGCCCGTCTTTAGCTCAATTGTCATCATTCATCAATGGTGATTCTAAAACGAACTCAATCGTCATCTCCAAGTCAGTTTTGCAATGCAATCCAGGTATGATTGTATGAACAACGAACGTAACTACTACTCGTAGTATATAACAAACTTTTAATTGAATACATGAGAGGAGAACATATATATATTTAGGCTTGCTTTAGTGTTGCTACAATATATATCAACAACTACCGATCGAGTACTTAGCTTGCTGGCTACACTCTTCTAAACAAACTGTGCGCAACTATGAGCGTCTGTCATTAGCTAGTAGCTTGCTGTAGTCTGATCCTTCTACAGCTGTGCACGGACAACGGACGAGCATTGTATATTCCAACATTATCAATTATCCATCCTCGTTGCTGCTGTTGCATTTTGTTAGCGTAGTTACCGTTGTGTCTTCACCTAGATAAGTAGATATGCATATCTCTAAACAAGCAGTAATCATTCATTGAATTGTGAACTTTTTGCTTCCTTCTTTGAAATTTTTGATGAAACGATTTTTTAGTATATTACGCTAGCTGTTGAGGTTCAACTTTGTACTATGCATTAAGGAATTGAGTACTAGCTATTTCTCCCTCTTTACTGACAGATGAGGCCGGAGATGGCTCGAATCAGAAGCTGGGGCAAAAGGCGGCGAAGAGCCGATGATTTGGGCCATGATAAGAGGAAAAAGCAGCGTTGGTTATCTGCTTGTGATCAGTCAAAAAAGTGGGATGCGCTTGACCACGAACTTCTTGTACAAATTTTCTCTCGAGTGCCTAGTGAAGACGTACTTGTGAATGTCTTCTGGGTCTGTCCTCCTTGGAAATCTGCTTGTTTTGCTGCCTTGTTTTGGAGCCGTAATGTGCTTGATCTTTCAGCTTTGGATGCTGTAGCAGGATTTTATCGGTTAAAAAAATTGCATGCCAGGAGGAATTCAGAAAGGGCTTGGAAATTTGATCTGATGAAGTTGTTGAGGCATATACTTTGGGATTCTACTGACCATGACGACAGCAATCTTTACCATTTGTCAGCTTGGAGGCAGTCTATTCAGGCTGTTATTTTCCCAGAGCATATCAATATTCGAGATGAACACCTCATCTTTGTTGCTGAGAGGTATTGTTCTTAGTTTTTAATTCTGCCATTCGTGATTCCTGTTTTCTCTGACATATTATTTTGTATTACATTCTAATGGGTTTACTGTTCTCTCCAGGACTCCTCTTGTCCAACGTGTGTTTTTAAAGAACTGCTGGGGATTAAATCATGGTATTGAGAAGGCTGTTCAACTTTGGAAATGTATGAAAGAGCTGCAAATTGTAAATCCGGATTTCTCAGGCTATATTCCCAAAGTGGCAAGCTTCGGTAAGCATCTTGAGATTTTGAATGTGCGTGATTCAAATTTATATGTTATGGGGGACATATTGTGTTGGATGTCATGCTTGCCTAAACTGAAAAAGCTGACATTTGATCAAGCCAATGTTTACCCGCGTGCAATTGCCTATTTGTTTGAAGCATGCTCTCCTGGATTGGAGGTTTGTTTCAATAATTGTGACTTGTTTAAACGGGCAGTCCCTCTATTTCCTACTTGTCGTCGCCATTCTGTGTTTGATAGAAATACCGAGATAATGACCCGTACATTTACTTTGAAATGGACAAGAGACGACCAAGGACATCTGAGTTGGCGCGTAACACCTGGAACTGCTTCATGTGCAAGCACTATGGATGATGATGATGACAATTTTACATCCGAATTTAATTTATGGTTGCATTTACCCGCCACGCTTTTCCGACTGGGCCATTGATGTATTATGGCGAGGTAAGTACTCCTGCGGATTGTGAAGCCACTAGTGTATGCGGATGCTTACATAATGTTTGAGGTAGTTATTAATGCTTGGGAGTTGAGGAGGTTGAAGACGGTCAGGAGTTAGCTGAGGGTTGAGAATAAGGAGAAAGAGAAAGGAAGTTGAGAATGGTATCTTCCCTTCCCTTTGCTCTCCCCTCCATTTTCCAAGATGGACCGGCGCCTCCAATTCGCCTCCAATTCAATCCTCTCAAACTGGCTGCTGGAATGTGGAGAGATGGTTTCTAGAACAAGCAGCTTATCTATGTACCTCGAATTTACCTGTTACTAGAGCTAAGCTGCTGATTGATTTGTTCCAATTCAATTTGACCAACCCAGCAGGTAAATTCAGTTTTATATGAATTAATGCACTAGCCTTTTCGTTATTTTTTTCAACTGCAGTAGCTGAGCAAGGTGACTGACATTTGTTAGCTTATTATTCTCAAAATTGGCATTAAAGCAGCTCGAAACTTTGAGTGCCGTCCGTAGCTCAATTGTATGTCATCAATGGTGATTCTAAAACGTACTCAATCGGCATCCCGGTGTCAGCTTTGCAATGCAATCCAGGTAGAATTTTCATGAAAACTAGTGCACTGTATAAAAAACTTGGTATATATACTGCAGCAGCAAGAAGAGAGCTATTTATGTGAAGTATGATAGACAGACTGAATAAGTCTGTACTTTGTTACAATGAGAGATGTCTATATTCAGGCTTTACTGTTGCTACAATGAACAACTACTGATTTAGTACTTGCTGACTACACTCTTCTAAACAAACTATCCTTCTGCTTGCTGCGTGCTCTGCTTCTTTGCGACAACGCACGTGCTCCAAGATTATCAATTACCCATCCTCATAAGCGTAGTTACCAACTTACCATTGTGTTTTTTTGCTGGAAATGCTTTTCTCTAGACAAGTAGTAATCATTCATTGAAATGTTAGCTTTTAGCTGTTGAGGTCCAACTTTGTCCTATGTATTAAGGGATTGTGAACTGGCTTTTTCTCCCTCTTTTCTGACAGATGAGGCCAGAGATAATTTATTGGAGATATTAGTATAAGATATATTAGGAGATATTTATGTTAGGAATATTAGATATTTAGGAGATAATTAGTTTGGGAAATAAGCTGATGTAACAGTATAAATACGGGGCTTCCCTGCTTGTTATTAACATCAATCAATACAATACACATTTCTCCCCTATACATATTTTAACATGGTATCAAGACCAGTTTAATTCCTGTGACCTAAACACCGCTTCCGCCAGGCCGGTGGCGGACTAGACCTTACTGGCCGCCACCGGACCACCCACAAAAATATATATTTTTTTTTTTTAAATCCAAATCAACAAAAACGTACACAACCCTTGATGCCGTAACCTATTGAACTCAGCCTATCTCGTATTTGGCTTGAACCGTATGATCTTCCATTACGGGCTTTGTCTTTGATCTTGTGCCGTCTGTTGTTGCTTGGGTTATGGCTACTTTGTGTTATGATCTTTAGTTTTTACCCACATATTATTATAATATCCGTCCTAGACCACTCGACCGTATCAATGGTCTATGCTATGTCAGATGCCTTTTGGGTGATATCGGCACTACTTATGATATTCACGCATATGATTGACAGATGGGATATCCTTCACCATCATGGCTTCGTTTTGACTTGCCAAATCCTACTCATTCTTATTAATTGGACTCGTAACTGCAGCTCCTGTTTCTCTTGATCAGTGACTATTGTCACCCTTGAAATTATGACTTATTATCATTCTTATTGTGGTATTGTGCACACCAAAAGTCGCACTCCGAACCAACGGTTTATCGCCGTCCTTGAAATTATGGCTTATTGCCATTCTTATTGTGGTATTGTGCACGCCAAAAGTCGCACTCCGAACCAACGGCCTATCGCCGTCCTTGAAATTATGGCCTTATTGCCATTCTTATTGTGGTTTTGTGTACACCAAAAGTTATACTCCGACCTAACGGCCAATCGCTTGAGGAAAAATAATAAGCGTTGGTTATCTGCTTGTGATCAGTTGAAAAAATGGGATGCACTTGACCACGAACTTCTTGTACAAATTTTCTCTCGAGTTCCTAGTGAAGACGTACTTGTGAACGTCTTCTGGGTCTGTCCATCTTGGAAATCTGCTTGTTTTGCTGCCTTGTTTTGGACCCGTAATGTGCTTGATCTTACAGCTTTGGATGCTGTAGCCGCATTTTATCGGTCAAAAAAATTTCATGCTAGCAGAAGTTCAGGAAGGGCTTGGAAATTTGATCTGATGAAGTTGTTGAGGCATATTATTGGGTTGTATATTTGTGCATACTGTATTTAGTATTCAGCCCCAACAACTTGTGGCCTTAGGGTGTATATATTCCCCTGTGATTAATGAGAATAGCAAGCCTTGAGAACATAACACTTAACATGGTATCAGCCTAATTTCGGTCCTAGACCTAAACCTAGCTGCGTAGCCGCCTTTGCGCCGACGCTCTTGCTTCCGCATCTTGGCCGTGTGCGCAGCCGTGTGCGCCACCTTGTCGGCCTATTTCTATTTCCAGCGTGTGTTTCTCTTGCACCGCTTTCTTTCCGTGCTCGTGTTTGTCCTTGGTGTTGTTGCCATTTCGCACCACCATCCACCGTCTTGCATCATACCATTGTTTCTGGCTGGTCATAGCCACCATCGCCGCTATCTTTTGGGCTCTTTGTTGTGTTGTCGTCAGTCGTCATTTGTTGTTGACCACCGCCTAGGTCGCGGGTCTGGTTCGTGTCCTGCCTCTTATTGTTCGTCGCTGTCACCAATCTG
>ONZK01001671.1:130315-148797 GCA_900322385.1 Pharnaceum exiguum | reverse complement strand
GCATATCAAAAGCCATTTCAAGTGGTGTAAGTTTCATTAAGACAAATTCTTAATATATTATATATTATAATATATTATATCATATTTACTTTTTAAATTGAAAAATGATGTATAACTAAGTTTTGCAAATGTGACGATTTGTACACTCAAGAAGAGATCCTAAAGATGAACTTGGCTAGGGATTCCCACCTCATGTGCCGCCGTTGTGGTCTTTGGTACCCCGTTCAGTCTCCTCCCCACCTTATTTTTGAAGTAGGATGGAGCTTTGGAGCCCTTTGGATATAGGTACACATGATCAGTCTATGATATAGTGTTATCTTTAGCCAAATATTGAGGTCTTTCCTGTCATGGTATGGGAGTACAATTCTTCTCTAGCACACCGTAGAAGATTACAGTCGTTGGATGATGAAATGCAAATAAGAAGAAGATTTTGGAGGCTGTATTTTCTACCCTTAGATATAGTACTGGATACTGGAGATGATTCTAACTCATGATTTGGGGATTTAGTTTGGAGGACAGGACAGTAATATGACTTCGGAGTGTTAGCTACTTTATTTATTGCTTTAGTCTCCTGCTACGCACACAAAAGTTGAGCAAAGAGAATTGTGTGAACCCGTTTCTTCATGAGACTGGGTACTAATGACTCTCCGACTACACAATAATGACCCCTCGCATATACAATAATGACCTCTTCACTCAGTTTAATATATGAAACGGGATTACACAAATTTTTCTCAAAATTGAGACATATAGTATCTTTTTTTGGCAATAATTATCGTTATGATATATTCCAACGGCAACAAATTAGACTGTATGAATGTGACTTTTTGGTAGTGCAACACGTCGACTTTGATGGCTTACTTCCAACAAACTCTCACTACTACTTTTTTGAAAATAAAAACAAAGTGGACAATCTAATGTCGAACGCTCGTCTCACTAGTCACTACTAATGCGATCTATTTTTTGATAATCTTTGTGCTAACCTTGTTTTTTTTAGGCATACCACACAAAATGCAGGCATGCATTGTGCACCACTCATCTTCTTCTTTTTTTCATTTTTCTTAAGAAAAACAATAGTCGGCCCTCTCCCCCATCCCTTCTCGGGCCGATACCTTGGGCGGACTCCCCTCTCTCCCATCCCCTCTCGGGCCAACTCTCGACTACCCTTCCACCGTCCTACCATACCCTCCCGTCCTCTTTACCGCCCTAACCCCCTATCTGTCACCACATGTTTTCCAATCCGTCGTGACGGATAATAATTTCTGTCATCACAAATATTAAAAATTGTCGTCACGGATATTAAAAGTTCTCATATCCGTCGTGACGGATAATGGCGTCTGTTAGTATAGATAAAACGAGTGGTGCACAATGCATGTTTAATTTTTTTTCCTATGCTTGAAAAAAAAAAAAGGTTAGCCCATTCATTGATATGATGATCGGTTTAAAGGCCTTCTATTTTTCTAGTCTTTTGGCGGGTTCCTAGTTGCTACTTAGAACTTTTAGACCCATATATAAATAATGGTTGGAATAGCAACATGACTTAGCCAGTAGCTCATGTTTTACTCATTGGATAAACACCATTACACACAGTGAAGAAGAGAGAAGCACCAATGGAAAATGATCAAGTATATTCTCCTCTATTTGAAACCAAGCAAGCTAAGGGAAGGTTCATGTATCGTATCTTTGCGTCAACTATGTTTATAGCAATATGTATGATATGGGTTTACAGAGCTACTTACTTACCAAGACTAGCCGAGGAAGGAAGATGGGGTTGGATGGTCTTGTTTTGTGCTGAAATTTGGTTTGGTTTCTACTGGGTTATCACTCAAGCTCTTCGTTGTAATCTCGTCTACCATTCTACCTTCAAAGACAGACTTAGAGTAAGGTACTGAATCATTCTTGCGCTGCCTTACTCTAAATATCTAGTACTGTATCATTTTAAATTGTGCTGAACTAGTTTTAGTAGTACTAGTTGCAGTTCTATTAGTCAACTCATAGCATTGCATCAATTCATATATAATAGTATATGTGAAGCTTTTAGTTAAGATATTTGTTGCTTGATGCAAATTTTTATTGAGTTCTATCCCAAAAAGAAAACTTTGTTAAGTTAAATGTTCTGTTAGATGGTATTGAGCTAATGAGCTCCCTAGAATACTCGCTTATGCATGATACAAGGTGGCCAAAATGGAATTTACCTCTTTGTAAGGGATATCTATCTCCTTCAGTGGGTATGTTATCATAATATCGGTTAGGCACCGATTGAGGGAGAAAAATGACATTGGTCTACCAGGCCAGCAATAATTTGCTACGCCTAATTTTTATGATTCGGCACCACAGATTAATTTGTTTAAGAGTTTTCAGTTCATTTCCAATTAGTTCAATCTATTTGAGTTCAACTCAATTCAGAGGGCCTTTGTGTAGGAGACTGTAGTTATAATTTTTGGTGGCATTTGCTATCACAATTCACAAGCAGCAACCTCAAAATGTAATGCTGTACAAGTTTAAGATAATATTTATTATTATCCCCTGCCGGCTGCCATAAAAGCATTTGCCACTAGCCTTTAATTATTTGAAGATAATTAGCATTAGGAAAAATATTGGTTTGTTTTGATGAACCTAGCTGCCTCCTTTTTTGACTTTGAAAAATTGTATTCTGTCTTTTTTTTAAGGTGAATATAATATCTTTATGTATGACTCTTCAGCAGCTCCGTGTGCATTTTGATTCTCCAGCCTTTTTCTTTCTGTGTGTTACAATTGCCTTATGGTGTATTAATGAAAACTAGTGGTCTTCATACTTATCTAACAATGTGTTTCCTTAGGATTACAAGTGGGAGTACTGAATCTAAGATATTATGATTGAATGTTTTAGTAAGAAAACAGTGAATCTACCATGTCCCAATTAAAACTATGAAATAACTTTTAGATGAGAAAGTCATTATGTTACTTCTGTAAACATAAAAGTTCTTTTAGTCTTTCTTCTTGCCGCAATTGAAGAAGTTGGATACTAGACAATATAATCAGCTCACAAAGAGCTATATGGAGTAATGGATAATGGCATAATGCAACAAGGTTTAATTTTAACAATAAGACTTAACATTTAAATCATGAGTTGAAGAGTTCTTGCTTGGCCTTTCATTAGGTATGGGAATGACTTGCCAAAGGTGGACATCTTTGTGTGCACCGCTGACCCGGTGATCGAGCCACCTATATTGGTGATCAACACAGTTCTATCACTCATGGCCTATGATTACCCACCAGAAAAACTGAGCATCTACTTATCCGATGATGGAGGATCAATACTTACATTCTATGCACTCTTTGAGGCTTCTCATTTCTCCAAGTACTGGCTTCCTTATTGTAAAAACTATAATGTAGAGCCAAGGTCCCCTGCTGCATATTTTAGCTCTATGCCTAAGCCTGTTGATGCTGATCATTCTACAGAATTGGCATCTATTAAGGTAAGCTTGTATAGTTGCATTGTATCTATATCACAGTTAGCGTAGCTGGTTTAGTCAGCTGAATTAGTCCAAGTAGCTGATGATTAATATGTGATATATATGTACATAGAAATTGTACGAAGAAATGCAGCAGAGGATCGAGAAATCGACAAACCTTGGTAGGATTCCTGAAGAATTTTGCAAGCAACATAACGGATTTTCCAAATGGGATGAGTCCTACACTTCTAAACATGACCATGACGCCATTGTTCAGGTAGCTTGCTCAATTAAGTTGCACAGGAATCTTAAAGAAGCATTCCAATGTCTTTCTTACAGGCACATTCTATCCTAGGGCATTTTGTAAAGATTTTGCTATAGCAATAATCTGATTTGAAATTGCTTATTTAAATTGAATTCATTCACGTCATCAAAGAAGCAAAAGCAAACTCACTCCTCTATATGTAATTCCTACAAGTTCTGATGTTCTGAGTATCAAACATGAGTGCATATATATGATCAGTACTGATATTGCGTACCATGATACTTGCATATGTATCTAGCTTCAAGGTATCTTCCATTGATAACAGATTTTGATTGATGGACGAAATTCAGAAGCAAAAGATGTTAGAGGTCAGCATTTACCAACACTTGTGTACTTAGCTCGAGAGAAGAGGCCTCTACACTTTCACAACTATAAAGCTGGAGCCATGAATGCATTGGTAAGACATACACTCACAGACATGCGCATAGATCATGGTGGCTCTTTAAATTTCTTCTCTAGTTCTCTCTTGTTATCTGTTTAGATGTCACAGATTATACATTTATACTGACTACTTAAACAATAAGTGCCTACAACAAGAGGCCTAAGATGGAGCTTTATGAGTGGTCATGGCAACTAAGCTTTTTATCTTATCATATTACGCCAAGCAGATACGGGTGTCATCAGAAATAAGCAATGGACCAGTAATCCTCAATGTTGATTGTGATATGTACTCCAATAATTCGCTATCTATTCAAAATGCACTCTGTTTCCTCATGGATGAGAAGAAAAGCCAGGGCATTGCTTTCGTGCAGTTCCCTCAAAAGTTTGAAAACGTTACCAAGAATGACATATATGGTAATTCCCTTCGAGTAATCTGTGAGGTAAGGAGAAGTGGACATTTCTCTTTTCAGATTTCTTATCCAAATATTATGAAGAACTCATTTCATGTTTTTCTGCTTTCGATTTCATTATCACTTGAAGGTCGAATTCCATGGTTTGGACGGGTTTGGAGGTCCACTCTACATTGGATCAGGGTGCTTCCACCGACGAGAAGTGCTATGTGGGAGGAAGTACACTAAGGAGTATAACATTAGCTGGAAGGCTCAAAATGCCTTCAAGGTGGAAGGAACTTTGCATGAGTTGGAAGAGAGAGCTAAGAGACTAGCTACCTGTAAATTTGAGCTGAACTCCCAATGGGGAAAAGAGGTTTCTTTATCACTATTTTTGAAACTATTCCTCTTGTTTTTAACATGTAGAGGGTTGGAATCTTCATTCAATGGTTCTTCCTTGCAGATACTTTATAGCATAGATATATAGTCGTATAGATTGCATGCATTGCAACTTCTAAGAAATTAGATTAGAAGTCAATAAGTCATTCTGTCTCATCATACATAAGTGAAATTTAACTTAGTGTTCCGTCAGTTGGCAACAGTTGCCTTCCATAGTTATAAATTGTTTTCAGTTAAGCTTTCTCGGGTAGATGGTTATAACTTGCCTCTGACACAGTGTATAAATAATAATAGGAGACTATTTATATATCACTCGCAGTTGTGTCAGAGTTGCTTCAGAGCTTCTAATATGAATTTCTTCGAGTTGTAGATGGGACTAAAATACGGCTGTCCAGTCGAAGATGTGATGACGGGGTTCACAATTCAATGTCGAGGGTGGAAGTCAGTGTACTTCAATCCAGAAAGACCCGGTTTTCTAGGGTTGGCATCCACCACTTTGGCAGATACATTAGTGCAACACAAGAGATGGAGCGAAGGTGATTTTCAGATTATGCTTCAACAATGCCCTTTGTGGTATGGCCATGGGAAAATAAGCTTGGGCCTTCAGTTTGGCTATAGTAATTATTGTCTTTGGGCAGTCAACTCTTTAGCAACCTTATGCTTTTGTACCATCCCTTCTCTTTACATGCTCAGGGGCATCTCGCTATTTCCGGAGGTAATGATTTCGTCACTTTCCATCTGCACATCTTATTTTAGCTAGCTAGCTTCTCTTTGACACGGCATGTTTGAACAATTTGAAAGATTACATGCATACAAAATCCAATAACATTATTGAACATTCAGCAAGGATATTCATAGGCCTAATTAGATTGGGTAGCCATGAACCATTTCGTTAGCCTCAGGTAGGCCAACTGCATGCATTCTGCATCTAGCATTCTAGCCACAACTTTCAAGTACCACTCACTTCTACAAGTCTACATCTGCTGATTTCAAATAGTATCTTTATTTCCGTTGTCAGTCCATTTATTTGGATAAGTTCATCTGTAATGATCGATTGATCGAGGACCATGGCTGGTACTAAGCTACAATGCACCTTGTCAAATGCATTTCAGGTGTGTAACCCGTGGTTTATCCCGTTTGCCTATGTCATAGTTGCCAAGTACACCTACAGCTTGGCTGAACTCCTACACTCTAGCGGCACATTAGCCGAGTGGTGGAATGAACAAAGGATGTGGCTGTACAAGCGAACAACTTCGTACCTCTTCGCCTTAGTAGATACCTTCCTCAAACTCATCGGGTTTTCAGACATGAAGTTCGTGATCACGACGAAAGTAGTAGATGAAGAGGGGTCTCAAAGATACAACGACGAGACCATGGAGTTTGGAGTTCCTTCGCCCATGTTCACCATACTGTGTTCTCTTGCTCTTTTGAATTTGTTCTCCTTTGTGATCATGGTAATGACATCCATGTGGGAGGGAAATATCAAGATTGAGACATTTGGGTTGCAGATTTTTCTGTGTGGTGTTCTGATTTTGATCGATATGCCTCTGTTTGAGGCTGTGTTTATTAGGAAGGACAAAGGAAATATGCCTACCTCAGTGAGTATAAAGGGGGCATTCCTAGCCGTTCTAGCTTGCAGTTCTGCTATGTTGGTGAGATTTTAGTGTTGTAATTAAAGTGTTAACAAAATAGAAATGGATTACATTTCAAGTCTGATTGCTTTTTTTTTTTTTTTGATGGACTGATGGCCTGTCTTAAATAAACAAAGCCCTTTTTTGGTCAGTTAAATAGGATTAGTATACTGTTTTTCCACCAAGTTTTTGGGCAGTATTGAGGAACTGGAAAATGAAAGTCTTCAAAAAAAAAAAAATCTCATCTTATTTTCCTCTTGGTTGGAAAGGTTTTTTTTTTTTCCGAAAGCAAAGGCGTAGACAGCTTCTAAGTCATCATGCTGCAACACTCAACTGAGACCAACATATTGAATCTTCAGAACTTGAAACTGCAGTTTTCAGCATCTCTGTTGAGCATGTACTATCTTGGACTTCTTTTTTTGAGCATGTACTATCTTGGAATTCAACATCCCTATGCTTACACTTAAGCCTGCTGCATATATAATTGGGAAACAGTAATTATAAATTAGAACTTTCACAAAATTAAACCTACACTGACCACCCAGCTCACAGTCCACAAAAGATCGAGTTCACAGAATTGCTAATATATTAAAGTTTCAGTCTCCATAAAAGCTTATCATCTAATCATGACTAGTTTTCTTCTGATACAATAATAAATCGACCCAAAGTAACTTCATCGAACTTATACTCACGCAAGAACACACGAAGACAGAAGTACGTAGTGCTGAGTAAGATCAGTGTTGGTTAATTGTTTTGGCACATATGTTGATCTATCAAATATGGATGTTATGGTCAATTGTTTTCCGCATAAAGGTTCTCTGATCCATGCAGACTACCAAAAAAAACGTTCCTCATGCAGTCCATCGATAGCATCTTCAAAAACTGTACTGGACTAACCAACTATTGTTGCAACAATAAGCTTTAGTGTGTTGCGCTGCTAGCTTGCAAACAAGCAACTCTATTACATGAATACCACAATCATAGTTTTTTTTTGTTACTTTCTTTTAACCTCAACTCAAACAGTTTTTTTTAATCTCAAACAAATGGATCCTATTGAAAGTTACTCAATTGTTTAATTGAACTTCAGCAAGGAGGACAGCAGACCAGCCCTAAGACAAGCTGTAAGAAAAAGATAGGAGAAACGAAAGGTAGAAGGCAATAAAAGCCCATTATCCCACAAACAAATAGTCCAATAAGCCAAGCCCATATTTGCTCACCTAAATAAAAAAGGGAAAACACAAATTCATAGCAATGTCTACGTGAAAGTCTGTGATTGGTCAATGCAACGTGGAGATCCATCACCAGTGGGCCCCATCCCTTGACATTCCAGCGAGGACCCCACTTTGGTAAACCAAGAAACATCAAACAGACAAAGCTGCTTCATATCATAACACCCAGATCATCATTAAATCTTAAAAACCACCAAACAAAAAAATAAAACAAAAACAAAACTCTAAGTAAACACTCTCTTAAGTTGTACTTTGAAGGGTACCCTTTACATTATTTTACTAATAAATAAATAAAAGAGCATTTATTCATCTGGGGACATTTTTCTTGAGCAGGAGAAAATAAACCTCTGAAGTTGTGAAAATAAAGGTGAAATCTTTTTTACATCAAAGATATTCTATTGTTTATATGTTATTATTTTATTCATGTGTGCTTGTGATTTACATGAAGGTGACTTCATTAGGATGAACTGTAGTAGTATTTGACTAAAGGGATGTTTTTGTTTGTGGGTTTTTGATATGATGGTTAAAGGTTCAGTCTTTTTTGTGGTATGAAAGTTGCCATTTTGTGGATTTGTTTTCATTTTTGATATTTTAGATTAGTTGGTAGTTTTGAAAAGGGTATGTGAGGAACTGATCATTGAGGTATTAGTGTAGCTGGTTTAAGCAGTTGAGCCAATTGTGCAATTTAGTACTAGTTTATGGAGGGATGGTGAGATACCCAGAATGTGCAAGAATTGATCACTGATAACATTTGTCACCTAGTAGTTGTTGTTCTTGCAACAAGTCTTTGGTACACCGGCTGAAATCTTACATTTTGAGCCGGAGTGCTCGATTTATGTTGACGAGATCATAGCAGCACTAATGCACCTACTACAGAGCATTTGAGGGTTTTGTCAAGAGTAGTCCTAGATTTTGGTACAAAATATGATGATGTGTTGTGGGGCGCGGTTGTATTAGTCATTCACATGTGTGGTCTGGACTGAGGAAGGGAGTTTTAATGGATGCCATTGGGAGATTGGTAGCCACGTCGTTGCCTTTGTGATCCGCTGATTGTATTGGCATGGTATCTCATGTGATCATGTCATGTTTAGTCTTCTTCTCATGTCTACCTCTGTAGGTTTAGTCTTACTTGCTTCTAGCGTACTGGCTTTGTAAAGGCAGATTTGGGCTGGTAGAAGTTTTTCCTCGCAGTTACTGACAAATATCTTTTGACAGCCAGTAGACCTGTTTGGATGACTGACCACCATTTAGATAAGCTCCACAATGAAAGGAGTTTGCGCCTAAGCTAATTGAGGGTGATGGTGCTTATCAATGTGGGCAAAACAAGCTGTCTTTGGTGATGGTGCAGATTTTCTGGAATCAGGAAATTACTATAATATTATATAGGATGATCATGTCATAAATTAAGATGGTAAACTGCTTGTTTTTTGTAATAGCATTTGAGTACCTAGAATATGGATCCCTCAACAAAAAAAAAAAGCTAAAGAAATTGTCCAAATCCCTTATTGGACAAGTCCAGGTCTATACGTAGTGCAATCACAATGAGAATATATTTCTTCCCAGAGTTTGTTCACTATGATTTGACGTTGTCTCCATCACGGAAAGATATATATGTTGTATAATTATAATTTGTGCTGAAGCAATAGGGAATGGGATAGTCAGATTTTGTTTAAGGGAGCATGTTTGAGATTGGGCAGCGTAAATGAGATGTTGCTGTACGGGAGGGTTGATCAGAAGTTAATGTCAACGAACGTGCCCCTCTGGTTTGGGTGAAGAATCATACAATCTATTCAATAAAAAGTTTGTCTTTTCAGGAGAATGCTAGCTTCTACAGTTTGTCATAATGCTGTCTTGTTCTTATTGGTTAAATACTTCTACCCCTTATATCTTGAAACAATTTCTGATATTGTTATGGTTTGGGATGCAGATGAAATTATCTTTACTGGTTTATCCGGTTACCTTGCTACTGGCTCTGTCGAGCCTGCAACTGGCATTCAGTCTTAGATTTGTAATTGATAGAGAGGAATGCTTCTCTCATAACGTTCAATACGAATGGGACACAGTGCATGCCTCTTTTGTCGTTATCAAGTCTGATGCTGCTTGGCGTACTGATGATGGTGTTGACTTAGTGGTGAGTGGTCTCTGTCCTCACAATAATTGTTTAAGCTTACCTATACTGTTATTGGACTGGGGATTTTCCCACTTCATTATGCCTCGGTGAATAGAGCCTCGCCATGATCCTGACCTACTTCTGTTTGTGGGTTAGATTCCAGTACATATTACCTTTACTTAGCTTGTTTGAATATTGAAATGCGTGATAGATTATTCTTTTTTGTAACTGGGTGGGGGAAGAGGAGAGATAGAAAAAGAAATTTTGGTAAGTTTGTGAAAACACTAACTCTGTGATTCAATATGTTGAATGCATGATTTGAATTTGATTCCAAGTCCTGACACTATTCTGTGGAGAGAGAACTTTATGTGCTTGTGATGAATTTTGGCTTCCTATGTTGAAATTTAGAAACCTGTAGAGGTCGGTAGAAGAAAGCTGAGTTTGTCCCCTTTGCTACTTCATTTATTCTGCGATTATTTTAAAGTTTTATCCTTGGTGATCTCAGCTCTCTCTTTTTTGTTTTGCCATACATAAAACAGATTTAGGAATAATTAGTGAAATAGGGAAGCTCCCGTCTTCTAGCCTTGAAAGCTAGAGTATGTGCTTCCCTGACTTTTACCCTGAACGCTACTTAACATTTATTAAAATATATGCTAATATGGAGTATGTTGCCAGATACATTCAGCTTCTTTCCAAATCCGCTTGCCACCACCAAGCGAGTGAATGACCAGTGTCTTTAGTGTGATCTCAGCTGCCCTAACTATTTGCCCACTGCCCATTAATGTTAAGCGGAATCTTCAAAATACCCTGTTGAATCTAGCATTGCCAAATGAGTGCCTACTATTCATATGTGCCTGAACCTACGATAAGCCATATTACCAAGTCAATACTAGTTATTTGAAAGACTAGCAACAACAAAGTTTTCTTGACTTTGTTAGAGTGCAAACCCAGATTTTGTTGGCAGCAACTTCAGACCTGCTTTTGGCCTCTTAAAATAAGAATATGCCGTAGGGTGCTATCTGATGCTGATTTTTCCTGAGTTGTCTTCTTGACTTCTGCTCACAGTGTGTTGTCTTTCATGTTTCTCATTTATTTGTCATTGTTCCAGCTTGCCCACTGTTATTGAGTGCGGTGAATGACTAAGACTTGGTGGAGTGAGATTATGAATAGAAGTGACACGTCTATCAACTGTGAAACTATGAGACTTAAAATGGTGAGCGCATGCACGCAGATACACACATACAGCCACATCCGCTCCTTTTTTCTTCCATTTCTCTACACACACACACACACACACACTAATAAAGAGAGTTTGGGAAGGAGCACAAAGACTCCTGGGTTATCGGGACGAGTTACTGAATGGAGGATGAGGACGGGTAGTTTGTTGAAACTTATCATTTAGGTTTCGCAGTGAGCCATTGATCAATTTTCTGGAGAACCTTGCTAGATCAAGCAAGAAACTTTGTGTTGGTTTCCTAATTCACTAGGGCGAAAAAGACAAGCAAAAAGGTGAAAATTTGACATAGGAAAAAAATTCAAGAAATACAGAAGGGCAATAACTTTGTGTTGATGCTCACAGTGTTTTCCTTTGGAACAAGAGTTGAACAAAGTTTACCAAAGTAGCCATAGATGTGTACTTCACTGTTTGCATCATTGCATGTTACTGTTTATGAAGAGTGCCAAGAAATTTCCAAGCTGTCTATTGTGCCTTTCTCCTTTTATGGTCGTACTCTGATATTAGAAGACGCCCTAACAAACTAAATTATTAATTTAAGTAGATGTATATCTCAGACATGGCTTCAGAAGGTAAAAAGTCTTAGTGAACCGTGATCATAGCTCTATACCTCTATCATACGGAAGGGGCTAGAACCAGGTTCAATTTGCAAAATTTTCTTCTGAATAGAAAAGAAAGGTGTTGATCCCCTTTGATTTAACTCATCTAAGACCAGCTGTATGTGATGCCAATTTGAAATACGGTTATTTCTTTTTGTGGTGATTTAATATTAAAGGGGAAAGTGAAGGGGAAAAAGGTAAGAGAAAAAATGAAAGACATAAAGATGGAAGAAGGGAAGAGTGGAAGAGAGATGTTGATCCCCTTTGGTTTAGACCAACTGTATGTGATGCCAGTTAGAAATACCTTTCTTTCTTTTCTTTTCTTATTTCATATTTTGATGAAAAACTGTTCTTTCTGTTTGTGATGAGTATATCAGCTTATTTTTTCTTATATCAAAAAAAAACTTACGGGTATCAATATGAATGAAAAGGGCCTTGGGTTGCTTGCTTTTTGTAGTGTCTCTTGTAACTTGCTGATTTGATCCTGTAATTTCAAGTTTGTCTAAGAGGTAATTTGACGATCACTTTAAAATTGTTAGGTGAAAGGACCTGAAGGCGATCAGCTCCATGATTCTCATGACAAGATCAGCGAGAAATTTGATTTTGTTGCACACAAGAAAGGACCTCATAAGTTTTGTTTCACAAATAAGTCCCCGTACCATGAAACTATTGATTTCGATGTACAAACGGGGCACTTCACATACTACGAGCAGCATGCAAAAGATGGTGAGTTGATATTTTGGACATTTTTCTTGTGTGCTTCAATTGAGCATTCAGTTATCATGGTTCATTATGTCTCTTAATGTTTTTCCTGCTTGTTTGCAGAGCATGTGAAACCCTTAGTGGAGCAGATTGAGAAATTGGCAGAGGCTTTGTACAACATTCAATTTGAACAGCACTGGCTGGAGGCACAGACTGATCGACAAGCTATAGGTGATTCTACATTTTAAGTTTTTGGTCACAAGTATTGCTAGCTTCTCAAGCTTTGGACATGAATGCCTCAAGTGATCATCCTAACTTATTTGCATCTTTAAAATAAGAATTTGGAAACTTTTTTTTTAAAGTAAGAAACTTCCGCTGAGAATAAGATGGCTTACTTCACCAGACACACGTGCAAAAAAAAATGTTCGTAAAGTTGTCTTTCCTTGAATACAAAGCTACCTCACACACACACACACAAGCACACCCAAAAAAAAAACTTGTTCGGAAGCATTCTTGAATACAAAGCTAGCTCTCTATCTTCTACTTTTTTTCCTTTCCGCGATTGAAGTCCTCCTCACCCTTTCCCCCTGTCCGCTTGGTGTAACTAGTTTTTGTACCTATTTGGTAGCGTAAACTATGTCTTACCTGTTCCTCTCATTAGCATTGTTTTCGATGTACAAATGCTTGTCGGAGTGTCTGGTGTTAATCTATTCTTGCTGTCCCAAATGAAAATGCAGTGAATGAAGCAATGAGCAAGAGAGCAATGCATAAAGCAGTACTGGAATCAGCAGCACTGGTTGGGGCAAGTGTTCTGCAAATATATCTCTTGAAGCGGTTGTTTGAAAGAAAGCTTAATACAGTTAGAGTATGAAAATTTTACGGCTTGTGATTTGTTATGGTACATATACAAATCGCTTTGATATGGGACAGGCCTTTTTAGTTCAGTAAATTTCTGGAACGTAGACCTTGTATGTAGAGATCACAGATTCACTGATTAGAGGATGGATAGCTTTCTGAATAAAAATTTTACCACATATATTTCATCTCTCCCTGTGTCTTGCTCCTTTTCAGCTAGTGTCAGTATTCATATATCACTAACCAAATGCCCAGTTCTTCAACCGGTTTTGCTTGTCAACTGGCATCGACGTACCACTTCCGTAGAACTTGAGGTGAATCGCTTCACATTGTGGGCCTCGTGGCCTGCTACATTCTCCATGTTTTGGTACTCCATTTTACTCGCTCTGTCCTGAATTCTTTGCTACTCCGAACTGTACAATGCCGCATGAGGGTTGCAGCTACATAGTATATTAGTATTTTTAATCAAAATGCACATCTTGATCGCCCTACGCCCCTACCCCAACTATGTCCCGCAAGATATCGTGGCCTAAGCACATCCCAATATCCCATCACGAAGGTAACGTAGCCTTGTCACACCCACACAAAAACAATCGTTCCAGTAAGCTGGATGTTTAACACTAATCATCAATGTGACGTACATAAGTACATTGATCCTGTCACTTCACATTTTTGTGTAGAAAACACCTTCATGCAGTACAAATTCGTTAGTCATGTTTGTGTCTTTTCTTTTTTTATTTTCCAGGCCCCTGTCTGTGTCATTCATCGATGAAAGTGGCCTAACCCTTAGAAGAGTCGAGTCATAAATAAGCCACGAACATTCAAACCGTGTTGATTTCTAGCCATACTGAACGAGTGACCTAAGTTAATCCACATATCAGAAACAATTGTGGTAAAGTCGCAGACTTAAAATGGGGGGTTAAGGGGGAAAACAAGAGCCTAATGAGCTGAAATAATCACATTTCATTGAACAAAATTACAAAAGCGACAGAGCACATATCATACTTCTGAGTTCTGACGAAAGAAGCCAAGCAAACATAAAAGGCAAAATCATCATTTACCAAAACCAAGTTCACCCCACTGGTACAAGAGCCAAAAGTATACGTATATCACAAACGAGAGGCTTTACAACTCGAAAGCAAAAGAAAGAAATGGAGCGAAGAAATAGAAAACTTCTGGTTTAATAATGACCCACACAATATAAATACAATATAACTGTTTTCATTTTCATATTCTTTTCCCACACCAACTCATTCCAACAGACGAGAGAAAACATCTTGTTGTTCCAGGGATCACCTATTACAACTTTAACATCTTGTTTTGTCATTCGCAGATATGTGTTGGGGTGGGATCTCAGCCAAACATCCCCCTACCATTACTTCCTTTGGAGAAGAAACAATCTCATCAAGAGTGCACATCCGGGGCTTGTACACAGCACAACCACTTTTTCTGCACAACCAGAAATCAACAATAAGTTACCACATGATTCGGACGATCAGATGTTTCCATCCCATAGATAATCTCCACTCATAAAACAGTAAAATATCAGGGAGAACTAGCCGCTGACATCAATTTGTCAAGGATCCTTGCGAAGGTCCATGAGGCTTCTCAGAGCATAATTTAGCCAGGTATGATGAAGTAGCAAACAGCCAATCCAAGGAAACAAAATCTAGACAAAGGAGACAAATGGGCAAGGGAGAAGAAGAGACGGGGAAAACAAATCAAAACGACAACAGAGAAGTTTTATCATAAAAAGGTCACTGGTATCTTACAGGCTGAGATTTATTGGGCTCCATTCCAGGCCTAGAACCAGTCTGGTTCTTTCCAGGGGAATCTGGTTTTCCACCTGTCTTCTTTTCATCTCTGGCCTTGTTAAAGATCACAGTGAATCCCTCTGCTGAGGCTGGGTCGTTGACATCCCATTCCCCAAACTTGGGCAAAGGCCTTCCCTTGTCCTGTCAAATATCAAAAGAGGAGCTCAAGGACTGATGCACCATACTTTGCAGAATGCAAAACTAACAGTTAAGGTAGCGGAGCCACGGGACAAAAATATAGTTACAACCACAACTGTAATAATCAAATTCTTAAGAGCAAGACTGCCAATATAAATCAATATGTTTCACACAAGAGGACATGTACCACATGTCCACACAAAAGATTTGCTCCCCACCCAAGAAAAAAACACAAAAAGGGAAGGAGAGAGGCAAATAGAAAAGAGCAGGTTTAAGGTATCATGCATATTACATGTGTTTGGTATTTGCCCAAACATAGGCTTGAAGTAGGGGAGAGAAAGGGAGTTAACTCCTAGGGTTTTCCAGATTTAAACTCTAAGGTGATGGGATATTTTTCGTCTTTTAAAGTCATTGAAAATATGGGATGAGCAATTGATTAAAACCAAACACTAGCTTTTTGTTAAAAGCAAATACTAGGAATGAATTTCAAAGGTTGATACCCATACCTGCCGTAAGACCGTAACCAAACAAACCGTAATAGCATCAGATACTTTAAAATTTACTACACACATAAGACAATAAAGAACAATATGGAAACATGTGCAGGCTGAAATCGCACCATTTCGACGTGTAATGGACATTGTCTGAATGTCAAGTGAATAAGGTGCAGGTAAAGGTAACAAGAAGCCAACTCTAATGGTAAGATCAGAACAACCAAACAAACTGTAACCATGTCTCAGACGGATGGCCTTAAAGCTGTAGGCCAGCAAATTCATAAAAGGATGAAAGCAGCACCCTCACTATATCATTGTGGATACAAGATGCCGCTTCCAAGTGTAAGTATGCACAAGGTCTGAATGTTTAAGCATGCACAACAAAACATTTGAAATTAAACAGAAATACTAATAAGAAGAAGAAGAATATTCTAGACATCCTATCATGCACAAGGTCTGGAAAGATCATAAAGTAGCCCTGACTAGAAACACCGGTGTTAAAATAGAAAACCAAATTCTTTATAAACACAATACTGCTATTCAACGTAGTCAGCACTCAGCAATAGACCAAGAAATTTGCATGGCATAAAACTAATCTAGTTACTCCAAAGTAACATGGCCTTCCCCAACCTCTAACTTCTTCATTTCTTGGTTATAGATGTAGTTGTATCCCAAATTCACATATTCATTGGCGGTCTCAAGTCCGGATAAAGGGGGAGAGTTACGTGGTATGGAGTCACATCTCATGGACATGGACAAAACTGGGATGTGTGTGCGTGTGTGGATCCCATCTGGTCCTTACTAGCCAACCGAACCCAAGTGGTTTTAGGACTACGGCTTGGAGAAGAAAAAGTATCAGCAACACAAGCCTGGCAAAACTAGTGATTTTGTCCCAGACAGTTCAAACGCATTCTATCTTGGACAAACTCTACTACCCGCTAACCTGTTGGAGTTCGACAATTGTGACAACTACTTGGGACAGATGAAAGGAGAGGAAGAGGGAAACTCAAATAATCATTCACATGATGCGAACAACGCCAGACAAGAGCAGTAAAAAGATTCATGAGCCATGGGCTTCTTGTCAAACCAAGTCATTATTATTATGCATAATTACCGTTCATTAGCATCTCAAACCGAACAATCAAACCCAAAAAAAAAAACCATTTACCCCAACATTAATAGTAACCAAATCCTTCCCACATAGCCTGAGCCTATCTTTAAATTTAACTTGTGATTTGAGGGAATAGTTTAGAAGGGGAAGGACTATAGTCCTATCTAAGACCGATCTTCAAATACAGACTTTGTTCCTTTTCAGTCTCATTTTTGTCTTCTTGTTCAAGCTTATATAGAATCATACAGTCTGACCTGAGCAAGTCCAGCTCAGCAAGCCAGGCACTACCTGGACAACCAAGGAATATGCCAGCAAACCAGTTTACAAAAGGCATTTTCCTTCCAAATTTCAACATCAACTCTCATACACCTGCAAGTCAATATCTACACCTCATTGTTCCTCACCACCAATAGACAAGGTCACAGACCATTAGATGACAAAACCCTTAGTGTTTAACAAAACATGATACCTCTTAGAAAAATGTAACTCCTCATCAACCTAAACAGGAGGCGAGACAGACCCCCAAAATGTACACTTCTCAAGACTGTGAGAAGCTCATCATACTTGAAGCATGCCAACAACTCCTCTGTATACTAAGAAGCTAAACATCGTTCAACAAACAATCTCAACTGCATGAACAATTACGGAAACTACTTTAAAAGTTGACCATCCGTTGTTTGACAACAAGAGAATATTCACAGGCTTCACAAAAACAGTAGAATTCTCCATGGCACACAATCATCATCCCTCTTAAAGGAACATTCATTTTAACACAATTAACGAATACAAACTGCCCCTTCCCTTCCTTCACTCAAACAAGGCAGCAAAGCTGATCGGGGACAAAAATACTCAAATTACCCCGAGAATGCTAAATATCCCAAAATCAAAGTCGACAAAGGGAAGATTCATATAAACCATATCACACCATATCACTACCGCGGCTCTCAAACAAGCAAATAAACAAAGATCAACACATGATCTTTTCCGGACCACCCAAAACAAAACAACCAAATCAACTTCCAGAAAAAGAATCTTACTTTATGAGCAAGGAGACATCTTTCTCCAAAATAAGAAACCATTAAAGCATATATTTTATTGCAACCACCTTCATCAAATGCCCAAAAACACAAACTTATCTATCTACTTCCAGATAAAAATATAACCAAAAAAAACCCATTCATTGATTCATAATAACCATAATTATACTTCCCTTACAAGAATTAATTACTTAATTAATAAAATTAATTAAACCCACCACAAAATAGGCAATTCCTAACCCAAACTCCCAAAATTAAACATACAAACAAAATAAAATAAAATAACGTAAAGTTAACTCATCTCATCTCATCTCATCTCATCTCAACTATCTACAATCCTACACGCAACATTTAAATAAAATAAAGTTAAAATAAAAAAAGAATCAGCTCATCCAACCAAAAGCAAAACCAAACCCCATCAAGTCAAAATTCACAATCCACGCAACATCAATAATTAAAAATTAATAAATTAAAGAGAAAACAATAAATCCCAACAAATCAAGGAAAAACAAATCAAACCCAGAAAGATATTAATTAAATCAAACAAAAAAGCAAAAATGCAAAAAAGATCAAAACTTTGTACGGATCACAGATCAAATA
>ONZK01001671.1:110268-130306 GCA_900322385.1 Pharnaceum exiguum | reverse complement strand
CAACCAAACAAGAGCTAAAAATGAGGCAATTATGTCAAATCTAACATAAGACAAACCCCAGAAAATAATTATTTAAAAAAAAAGAGGAAATGAATGAATAATTGAATATAATAATAATTAATAATTATTGAAGACTTACCGTCATGAATACAGAGAGAGGGGAGGGAAGGGGAGAGGAGAAGAAAAGGAGAATTAAATTATAAAAAGGGAAAAGGAAAAGGGAATGTGGAGACTTTTAGAGAGAGAAAATGGGAAATGGGGAAATGAGAGAAAGAAAGAGAGAGAGAGGAATTGTTGGTGATGATGACAAATTGACAAAACAAGAAACAAAGGGAAGGAAGGGAGGTGTATACTAGTTGTATGTATATGGTGGTGGAGTATGATAATTGATTGATAAGGGGGAGTATTTCTTACAATACTTCTTTTTTTTGGATTATTTTTTAATATTGTTTGGGAGTTTGATAATTGTAGTCCTATTATGTTGTTGTACTATGCTACTCTCCCACCCAACTAATTGTAAATGTAACAAATTCAACTCAATGAAAATCGGGCTGTGTTTTGTTCGTCGGTACTATTACAGTTCGGTTCAGTTTCAATAAATTGTTTTAGTTATAATTTACTGCATTCATTTCGTTCAGCATCTTTAAAAATAAAAACAGTATTTAGTTCAGTTTTTTTCAGTTTAGTTTAATTTCAATTCTAATCTTTCAAACCGACCAAAACACACACTCAATCTTAAAAACAGTGTCTAATATGTATTTTCATCATATTTATAGTGATTTCGAATAGAACAAGTTAAATTGAAAGTCTATATCACAATTTTTCTTTAGAACTAGTGAGACAATTTTTGTTTTTGGATAAATTAATAACTAGTTGACAAAATTATGAAGAGGAAAAACATCTTACTATTTGGACTAGTTGAATGGTATAGAAATTCAACAAGTCTTTGGTATATCGGGTGTAAACTTACACCGGATGAAATTGTGACTAGTAATAATATACTGACAGATGATATTTATAAGGTGACTAATGAGGTATGTGTTAACAAATAGCTCCCAGTGTAAACTTAAAACGAGTGTAGGTTAGAATTAGAGACATAAAATTATTACTTATGACATTATAACATTTGAATAGAATTTATCATTTCTAATTGAATAGTTCGACACAATTTGTAACTATTTTCTATTCATTTAATAACGGTTTCATTACTTCATATGAATGTAAGAATATAAAAGTTACCGTATTATTAAATTAAAAAATTTGAACTAAACTAAAACAAATCTTAACAATACTACGGAGTAGTACTAATTATTACACCCAAAATTGAATAAAGCATAGCCATTATAGGCAAGAGTACACCCTACACTCTAGGACTCTACTAAGAAATTCTGGAGTAAAAGGAATCGAAGGGGTCATAAAGGTGTGCGTATATCAATTTGGAATTTTGACAGTGTATTTGCTTTTGTTTTTGTTTTTGTTTTTGGTATTGAGAGTTTTGTGACTTGTGAGTTGGGGAGTGAGATGTGCCAGAAATAGCCATGTGAACGTGGGGACTTTTGAGACGTTCTTGCGTTGGGGCTAAGACGGCGTTGGGTTTGGTTTGACGCCGTTCAATTTGCGAATCAAGCCAATCAAATAATCAATAAAATGAAGAAATGGAATCATTAAACGGTCTTTCTCACGAGCCATGATGACCAGAGTGCCCATGATGATGAATTTTTGCTTTCTTGTGCATCTTTTGCACCTAATTGTAGCCTAGTACCTCTAGGCTACAAGTAGAATAAAATATCTGATTTCTATTGGAATAAGGCGAAAGGCAAATGACATTATTCTGACTTACTTTCATGAGTTCGTGCTAGTTCCATAGAATAATTAATCGGGCCGTTTTTTCGAGCTTTTTTTAGTTTATAAATAGTTGAATTTTTTCAAAGGGAAGCATTGAGGCACATAGGACGGTGAAAATGCAAGGCCTTATTATAGAGAAAAAAATGTATAAACTCGTTTTGTATAAGAGCGATTATTAATATTTACCGAGAGGTCAATAATGACTAAACGAGGGGTCATTAATAACTACCCGATGGGTCATTAATAACTAACCGATGAGTCATTAATACCTAGTCTCGCTTATGAAACAAGTTCATAGAATTTTTTGTGACAATTACAAAGATTAGGTAGTGTTCTCCCTACCATGCAACTCTCTCTTCCTTTATTTTAAAAAAGTTAATGTTCACGATGTTTAGTTTAATAAACTTCAAGTCAAAATAATACTCTTTAGGACTTGCCTGTATTGAGGGTAATCATTCAAGGGGTAATCATTCCCCTCCTCCCCCTCTTTTCTTCTTCAACCACCACCACCTCCACCTCTTTTTCTATTGAAATTCATCCCATTATCCCTTAATCTTTACCTCAAATCCAGGCATAGCCTTAACCCAACTTTTTATTATATCAGTCGTGTAAAACAGTTTATCATACAATTTGTGTTTCACATGTTGTCATTGATAACGTTTCTAATAGAAAGTAATGACGAATATGTGAATTTAATACTTCAACAAAATGCCATAAATAAACTTATAAAGAGGATTTCAATAATGAATACATATGTGACACACATCACTATGATTCATTGCATGTTCAGATATTTTGTACAAATTAAAAACCGCCATCATTCACTAACTTGGTAAAACATCATATGATCATTACACTTGTACTAATAAAACTTTGCATTTTAAAGTTGTATTCATAAAATGAAAACATTTAATTAATTTAACCATCAAATGATTTAATATGCAAATATAACTCATAAAATTCTCTTCAATCTACTCATAATTAACAAGGTCACGTTCTTTTCGCTTTTGCCTTTTTCAATTCCACTTTACTTTTCCTCCAACTCAAACAACATACTCCTTTATTTTTAAGTTGATATCCCATATTTTAATTATTAAAGAACAATAAAGTATTTAAACCTCCAATATAACAAAGAAAAGTCACAGTACAAAGGTACTTTACTCTTCTTCTTTTTATTTTGAGTTGTTATGATCTCCTAAAAATAAATTTTTACGAAAGGATGATGGTAATGCGACTCTCATACGATGGGGGTTATGAGAGTCACCATAACATAGTATGATCTAAACCATTGATTTTGACATCTACACATCTTAACAATTGCTATGTAATAATCATAAATTAGTTTAATTATCCAAAAAAAAAATTATAGTTAGTTTATTTAGCTACAAAATTAAAATAAAATAATTTCAATTTTTATTGATGGTGATCGGTCATGGTATCCACTCGAGCCCATAAAAAAATGAACTCAATGAACTCTTATTATCCTAAAAGCCAGTTTAATATAATTTTATTTTAATCAAAATTATATTAACTCGAGAATAAATTAGAGTTCCTATTCACTGCTTTAATTTTTTATTGAATATGAAATGACAACAACTTTTGTTGCCTTATCAAAGCCCTTGTCTTTGTCTGAGGTGCCGGCGCCTCCGAGCTAATCCGAAAATCAATAGCTAGCTTCCGGCTAGTTCTCAATCCCGCAAAGAAGAATTTATGAGTAAGATTTAGATTTTTGTGCGACAATTTAGGTTTCCCGATTATTATATTTTATATTTTATAGTTACTTGTACATCGTTTGGTAATTCTTATAATTTTAATGGACACGAATGATGAATATCAAAAATGAAAAGTTCATAGTAAAAATGATTGATGGTGACTTTCAAAAAGTGGGAGTCCCCCATACCTTTTTCCTTCTATTAAAATATTTTTCCCTCAGTTACTTTTTTTTTACATTTTTCTGAAGAGACCTCGTAAGTTTGTTTTTAAACTCGGTTCACTTCACTACTCGTAGGTCCTCCCCACTTCTCATCTCTTCCCAATTTTCATGATCACCTCTCACATAATCCCAATTCACAATATACAAGCACCTCATATATACATAGATACACCACCGAGACAATTAATTAGCTAACCTCCTTCACTAAGAGGCGCTTCTCTCATAATTCCTCACTCCTCCTCAATCGTTGTCGTCGCCATCATCACCCCCAAAACCCCATTTCTCTTATATATAAAATATAACTCCATTCACTTCACTTCTCTTTCTTTCGGTTTCAGAGGTAATGGAGGTTGGGTATCACGAGTCAGATTATTTCATAGCGAGTACTTACTTTCCCATTTTAGTGTAATATTAGAATTATGGTTCTATATACTTCCGTCATTATATGTAATAATTCTTGAAACCGAAAATTAAATGAAATCCTTTTCATGTATATGCTGAATACTCTTCAACCATGTCTCACATGTTTGTTTTGCTACTTAAACTATAAACACTAGTAACTCATTTGGAATATTATGTTTCATCACAATAGCCAATTACTGTGTACGTAGTTCCTTCATTCTTTCATCCTAATCCCTTAAAAGTCAGTACACCTTACATATGAGTATATTTTTTCTAAAGCCTAACAATCCGAATCCCTTTTATATGTAATCAAAAACTTAATTTTATGAATAAGGTCTTTCCCACACATATATGATGACCTTGTTACAATTAGGTTTATGTTCTCTTGGTTTGATGTTGCTACCCGCAACTTGTACTTTTGCATTGGTCTTTGTAACTTACAAATCTATATTCATTAATCAGGAAAGTAGAAAAGCTAGACTTATTATTGTTGTAACAGTCGTGTTGGACAATGTATGAAATGATCTGTTTTTTGGTACGTTTCTGATAAAAAGTAGCGCTGAATCTGTAAATTTATTACTTCAGACAGAATGCCATAAATAAGTGTATAAAGAAGATTTCAAATGATTACATATGTAACGTGCACTATGATTCATTGCATGTTCAGATATTTCGTAGAAATTTAAAAACCGCAATCATTCAGACACTTGTTAAAACATCAATATGATCATTACACCTGTCTTGATAAAACTCTTCATCTTAATGAAAACATTTCATTTAATTTAAAGAGAGTAAACTCCTTCAAATGTTAACTAGATTCAATATGCAAATCTACCTCATAAAACTCTCTTCAATCTACTCGTGTTTAACAAGGTCACGTTCTTCTCGTTTTCACCCTTTTCAATTCCACTTCACTTCAATTTCCTCATAACTCAAACAACCTACTCCTCCATATTCAAGTTGAGAACCCATAGTTTTAATTAAAAACTGCAAAGAAAAGAGTAACAACTTTGTAATCACTTACATTTCCTAAAATTAAAATCTAAATTTTGCAAAAAAACTTAAATCTCCCAAAATCAATAAATCTCCCTCATTGACCAAAAAAATAAAAATTAAAAAAAGTCCCTCACCCTCTATTTCTAGACTTGTCATTTGTTGACGAGACCCTCAGTTCCCTCATTGCGCTTGGTTTGGTTCACTTGAGATCACTTTCTCTAGTTCCCTTCCCCCTTCTCAATTCTCATCTCTTCTCAATTCTCATCATCAACACAATATATATACAACACAGCACCAGTGAGTCAGTCAGTCAGTCAGTTAGCTAACCTCCCTCGCTAAGAAACTCTTCCCATCATCATCATCCCCCCAAACCCCTCCCTCCCCCCCCCCTCTTATAAATACACCCTCAAACTCACTTCCTTCCTTTCTCTCACACACCGCGATCTCATTTAATAAATTACACAAAACCCTAGACCCTTCTTTCTCTCTCTATATATACCGATCGCAAGAAAAACCCCTTCTCTCATTCTCCGATCATTTCAATTTTGATCGGTCAGTAAATACCGAAAATAAATAAATGGTTGACTGACCGTACCTTACCGTACCTTCTAATAATCATCATCTCATTTCTCTACGAAATATACATAAATAAAGAAAAGTAAATAATCATCAAATAAAAGGATGAAGCTCAAGCGTAAAAGAGCCTCTGAAGTGGTTAGTCTTTTCCCTTTTCCTTTTTAATTTGATGATTCAATTCAACTTTATTTTTTTCAACTCTTAATTTATTACTGATGATATGTTTAATTGATTTTTTTTATGTTGTAATGTACAGTACGTGTTAGTTAGTTAGTTAGTTAGTTAGTTTTTATTTATTGTATTGATTGTTTTTCGCTTTGTCGGGTTTTCGGCCTTGAGATATATTATTATAAATGAATGAATAAATAAACTGGATAGACTAATTTTGTTATTTGATGATTGAATTTAGAATAACTCGGATAATTCGAGGATTGTTGGTAATTGTAAAAAGGACTCGAGCAAAAAAAAAAAAACTGAAAAAAAGGTGTACACAATTCTCTTTTTCGGGTTCGTGGACATTTGTTTGGAAGTATGGTGTTTACACTTTTTCGGGGTTCACTGCGAGATTAAATTTAAAAAAAAAGAAGGAAAGAAGACAAACTGATAATAGCTTATCGATCGACCATTCCTTGCTATAGAAATATTTGGGCTCTTTAAGAAACAAGGCCTCCTTCCGGAGTTATGACTAGCTTTGTATTTTTTGTAAATTTAATGATGGATGGGTGGCAATTATTTAGCCACCGCAACAACGTTGGAAGCACGCGCCTTGATTTCTGTGCTATAGAACTCTGAACTTCCTCTCCTAGTACTTGCTATGTGTGATCGCGGTGAGATGTATGTGCTTAAGCGTGTAAGACGGCTGAGATGCTATCGGTTGATCTCTTCTTGTTCTTTTTTTTTTTAGAATCAGTGAGATGATAATTGCTCGTTTGTATCTCGCCATTTTGTACATTAGCGTATCAATGGTTCTGGACATGGTTTACTCTTACGGGAAGTGTAACTTTTGCTCTAATTTTTCTGTCTTATTTATTTTGCAGCCGCCAAAGATAAGGTCATTCATTAATAATGTCATATCTACACCCCTAGAGGGTATAGAGGAGCCCTTGAAGCGTTTTATATGGGACTATGATAAGGTCCGTACTATTTGGTCTTGCTAGGTCATTTCCTGTGTATTCGTTTTGGTTCATTTTCTGAAGCTTGCTGCCTCGACCTGTTTCAGGGAGATTTCCATCATTGGGTGGATCTTTTTAACCATTTTGATTCATATTTTGAGAAGCACATAAAGCCAAGGAAGGATCTAGGTTTGGAGGATGATTTTTTGGATTGCGATCCTCCATTCCCAAAAGAAGCAGTTCTCCAGATCCTTCGTGTCATGAAGATCATATTGGAGAACTGCACAAATAAGCATTTCTTCAGTTCCTATGAGGTAATTTTCGTCGCTTGCTGCACAGCATTGTGACTTTTTCCAGTCACATTTGACTATGGAAAAATGTATCATTCTTGCATTTGTGTCTGTATATGTCTTTAACTCGTTGTCGTGCCAATGCAGCATCTTTCGTCTTTACTGGCCTCTGGTGATGCTGACGTTGTTGAAGCTAGTCTACAGAACCTGGCAACCTTTTTGAAAAAAAATGTGGGGAAGTATTCAATTAGAAGCTCTTCTTTGAGTTCAAGATTGTTGGCTTTCGCGCAGGGGTGGGGTTGCAAGGAAGAGGGACTTGGGCTTACTGCATGTGCTGTGGAAAATGGATTTGACTCGACTACGTATAAGCTAGGCTGCACCCTTCATTTTGAGTTTTATGCAGTGGAACAATCGAATGACCAGTCTCAAGCTACACAAGGATTACAGATTATTCATTTGGCTGATATTAACACCCGCAAAGAGAGTGATCTGGAACTCTTGGATATGTTAGTTAAAGAATACAGAGTTCCTCCTGCTTTAAGGTTTCCATTGTTCACTAGGCTTCGGTTTGCGAGGGCTTTTGGTTCTCTTGCTTCACGCCAGCAATTTACGTGTATTCGATTGTATGCTTTTATGATTGCTGTTCAAGCGAGTGGTGATGCTGATGATTTAGTGTCCTTTTTTAACACTGAACCTGAATTCACCAATGAGCTGGTATCATTGTTAAGCTTTGAGGATAAGGTGCCCGAGAAAATCCGAGTTCTGAGTCTGCGGTCATTAGTTGCTCTTTGTCAAGACAGGTCTCGGCAGGCTTCTGTACTTGCTGCTGTTACTTCCGGTGGACATCGCGGAATTCTTTCCAGCCTCATGCAGAAGGCCATTGATTCTGTTGTAAATGGGAGTTCTTCAAAATGGTCTGTTGTCTTTGCTGAGGCTCTTTTATCACTTGTCACTGTTTTAGTGTCCACGTCGTCGGGTTGTTCCGCGATGCGTGAAGGTGGATTTATACCGACTCTTTTGCCCCTTCTTAAGGATACTAATCCTCAACATCTGCACTTAGTGGCTACGGCGGTGCATGTGCTGGAAGCTTTCATGGACTATAGTAATCCTGCAGCTGCTTTGTTCAGAGACCTGGGTGGTTTAGACGATACTATATACCGCCTAAAGCTAGAGGTGTCCAATATAGAGAATCCAGAGCAAGTACGCGGAGATTGTGATGGCAACAGAAAGGGCAAGGATGCGATTGTGGGTGCACCTTCTGTCCTGGATGACATGCTCCCCACGTACTCGGACGCATTGGTTGCATATCACAGACGTCTGCTGATGAAGGCTCTGCTTCGTGCTATATCTCTTGGTACTTATGCTCCTGGGAGTACTGCTCGTATCTATGGATCTGAAGAAAGCTTGCTTCCTCAATGCTTGTGCATTATTTTTCGCAGAGCCAAAGATTTTGGTGGTGGAGTGTTTTCACTCGCTGCCACTGCCATGAGTGATTTGATTCACAAAGATCCTACTTGCTTTGCTGTTTTAGATGCTGCTGGCTTGCCCTCTGCGTTCATGGATGCTATAATGGATGGTGTTCTTTGCTCCGCGGAAGCCATAACATGTATACCCCAGTGTCTTGATGCTTTATGCCTTAACAATAACGGTCTTCAGGCTGTCAAAGATCGTAATGCTTTGAGTTGTTTCGTCAAAATATTTACTTCAAGAGCATATTTACGTGCACTTGCAGGGGACACTCCTGGTTCATTGTCGAGTGGACTAGATGAACTTATGCGCCATGCTGCCACATTGCGTGGTCCTGGAGTTGATATGCTGATTGACATCTTGAATACAATTTTGAAGTTAGGGTTCGTAGTAGATGGCCCGACAGCATCCATCGATTCTGTACCTTGCACAGTTCCCATTCCAATGGAGACTGATGCAGATGATAGGAGTCTCCCTTCTTCCAGCGAGGGGGAAGTTTCGAAAGCAGATGGTACGGAGACAAGTGAAATGCCCCCTGATGCGTCACCAATTAATGTCGAGTCTTACCTTCCAGATTGTATCAGCAATGTTGCTCGCCTTCTTGAAACTATCCTACAGAATTCTGATATATGTCGGATGTTTATAGAGAAGAAAGGACTTGAAGCTGTTCTGCAGATGTTCACTTTACCATCCTTGTCTCTTTCTTTTTCTGTTGGCCAGAGTCTCTCAATCGCATTTAAGAACTTCTCTGCGCAGCATTCTTCTTCTTTGGCAAGAGCTGTCTGTTCATTTTTGAAGGAGCACCTGCACAAGGTGATCGGGATATTGGACACAATTGGAGGAACGCCTCTTGCGGATCTTGAAACTGTAGAGTTGACAAAGGTCTTAAAATGTCTTTCGAGTATGGAAGGTGTCTTGTCCCTTTCAAGTTCTTTACTAAAAGGCAGTACAGCAGTTGTATCTGAGTTGGGAGCTGGGGATGCCGATGTGTTAAAGGATGTTGGTAGGGTGTATAGGGAAGTTCTTTGGCAAATCTCACTGTCATGTGATTCCAAGGTTGAAGAGAAGAAAAATGGTGATACCGAAACTGAAAATGCTGATGCCGCTTTGACCAATGCTACTGGTGGGAGGGAAAGTGATGATGACACAACAATTCCTGTTGTCAGGTATATGAATCCAGTTACTATCAGGAGCAATTCCCAACCACCTTGGGCTGGGGATCGGGATTTCTTGTCAGTAATCCGGTCTGCCGAGGGATTATCACGTCGTAATCGACATGGATTGAGTCGTATGAGAGGTGGTAGGGCTGGACGTCATCTTGATGCTTTTAACATTGATACAGATGTCTCACCAAACGTTCACGATTCCTCCTCCTCCTCACTGGAATCGAAGAAGAAGAGCCCTGACATTCTTGCATCAGATACCCTCTCTAAGCTCTCTGGTACTATGCGTTCATTTTATACGGCTCTTATAAAGGCCTTCAGTTCACCTAATCGTCGCAGAACGGACTCAGGGACCTTAAGTTCTGCCGCGAAGAACATTGGGGGTGCTCTGGCCAAACTTTTCCTAGAGGCTCTAAATTTTTCCGGGCATTCCACTTCGTCCGGGATTCAAATGTCCCTGTCGGTGAAATGTCGTTATCTTGGACGAGTTGTTCATGACATGGCAGCACTCACTTTTGATGGCAGGCGTCGTGTGTGCTATACATCTATGGTGAATAACTTCTATGTGAGTGGTGCCTTTAAGGAGCTACTGACTACCTTTGAAGCCACAAGTCAATTATTGTGGTCAGTGCCTCATTCGCTTCCTATTTCTCCTAATGATCTGGGTAAGGCAGGTGAGGGGAGCAGGTTGGAGCATGGGTCTTGGCTGCTTGATACTTTGCAGAGCTACTGTCGTTTGCTTGAGTACTTTGTCAACTCATCTTTGCTTTTGTCCCCAACTTCTCAATCCCAGGCTCAGCTGCTTGTTCAGCCAGTTGCTGTTGGCTTGTCAATCGGGTTGTTTCCTGTTCCAAGAGATCCAGAAGTATTTGTCAGGATGCTTCAGTCTCAGGTTCTTGATGTTATACTGCCTCTGTGGAACCATCCAATGTTTCCTAATTGTAGCTCAAGTTTTGTTTCTGCTGTGCTCTCGCTTGTTACTCGTATATACTCTGGAGTTGGGGACGTGAAACGTCGTGGGGGTGTGTCTGGAAGTTCAAACCAGCGCGTGGCTCCGCCGCCTGATGAAGCTACTATCTCTACTATTGTCGAGATGGGGTTTTCAAGGGCAAGAGCGGAGGAGGCACTTAGAAGGGTGGAAAGTAATAGTGTTGAGCTGGCTATGGAGTGGTTGTGCACTCATGCTGAGGACCCCGTGGAGAATGATGGTGACCTAACTCGGGCACTTGCTCTGTCACTAGGGAATTCAACAGAGACGTCCAAGGCAGAGAATCTTGAAAAATCCGTTGATGTGATGGGTGAGGAGGGACAAGTGAAGGCGCCGCCTGTTGATGACATTCTTGGGGCGTCAATGAAGTTGTTTCAGAGTGGAGATTCTATAGCATTTCCTTTGACCGATTTACTTGTGACAATTTGCAACAGGAACAAGGGTGAAGACCGTCTCAAAGTTGCGACTTTTCTTATTGAGCAACTGAAGCTTTGTGCCTCTGATCTGTCAAAGGATTTTACTGCAGTTTCATCTATTTCACATATATTGGCTCTGCTACTTTCAGAAGACACTGACGCACGACAAATTGCTGCTCAGAGTGGGATTGTTTCCATTGCTATTGATATATTGCAGAATCTGAAAACTAGCAGCGAGCTTGGAAAGGAGATCAGGATTACAAAAAGTACTAGTGCGTTGCTGCTTATACTGGACAATCTGTTGCAGTCCAAACCGAGAAATGCATCTGATAATACTGTAGCCTCCGCTGGTGCACAACCTGATTCCTCTGAGGAGCGTGCATTTGATGCAGCTTCAGAACCTAATACTGAGGAAAAATGCCCCCCAGACGCAAGTGAAAATGATTCAGTGTTTGCATTTGAAAAAATCTTCGGAAAGCCTACAGGATATCTTTCCATTGAAGAGGGTCACGCAGTGCTCCAAATTGCCTGTGATATGCTGAAGCAGCATGTTCCTGCGGTAATCATGCAAGCTGTGTTGCAGCTGTGCGCTCGGTTGACTAAAACACATGCCTTGGCCTTGCAGTACCTTGAAAGTGGAGGCTTGTCTGCTCTGTTCAATCTTCCAAGAAGTTGTTTCTTTTCCGGTTATGACACTCTGGCATCTGCAATTGTTAGGCATTTGCTAGAAGATCCTCAGACCTTGCAAACTGCCATGGAATTAGAGATTCGGCAAACCCTGAGTGGCGGGCGCAATGGCGGGCGTATGCCTACCCGCGCGTTCTTGACCTCAATGGCTCCTGTCATCTCCAGAGACCCTGTGGTATTTACCAAAGCTGCAGCTGCAGTTTGTCAGTTGGAGTCATCTGTGGGTAGAACTCTGATTGTCTTGTCAAAAGAGAAGGAGAAGGAGAAGGATAGAATAAAAACGTCTGCTGCTGAGGTCGGTTTACCTTCTAATACGCCTTTAAGAATACTTGAGACGAAGGGTCAGGATGGGCCAGGAAAGGTTTCCAAAAGTCACAAAAAGATACCTCCAAATCTTACTCAAGTGATTGATCAGCTCATTGAAATTGTTTTGCAATTTCCATCTGCAAGCTTTCAGGAAAATTTGTCAGGCTCCTTGATGGACATGGATGTAGATGTACCCACCACAAAATTGAAAGGGAAGTCAAAGATTGATGATGAAACCAAGGTAGAAGCAGACGGCTTAGCTGAAAGAGCGGCAGCACTTGCCAAGGTTACTTTTGTCCTGAAACTATTGAGCGATATTCTTATAATGTATGTCCATGCAGTCAGTGTTGTATTGAGAAAGGATTCAGAAGTTTGTCAGCTGCGGGGTTCTGTTCACCTTGATTTTCCTGGGCAGGGTGGGATTGTGCACCATGTCTTACACAAGCTTCTTCCTCTCTCATCTGATAAGTCTTGTGGGCCTACAGAACTTACCGAGAAGTTATCTGAAAAGGCTTCATGGTATTTGGTAGTACTGAGTGGACGCTCAAGTGAAGGGCGCAGAAGGGTGATAAGCGAGCTTGTGAAAGCACTATCTTTTTATTGCAACTTGGAAAGCAATTCCCAAAGCAGCAGTTTACTGCCGGACAGGAAGGTTCTAGGATTTGTGGAATTAGTGTATTCTGTCCTATCAAAGAACGCTTCTTCAAATAGCTTATCTGTTTCGGGCTACTCACCTGACATTGCTCGAAGCATGATAGATGGAGGTGTTGTTCCGTGTTTGACCAGTCTTCTTCAGGAGATTGATCTGGACCATCCAGATGCTCCTAAAATTGTGACTCTTATACTCAAAGCTTTAGAGAGTTTGACTCGGGCTGCTAATTCAAGTGAGCAAACTTATAAATTTGATGCCCAGAACAAAAAGAAAACTAGTGGTTCTCAGGAGAGACCCGATGACCAGACACCCACAGCATCAGCCAATCATGCTGCAGAACATAATGAGAACAGGAATTACCTGCAGGAAACTGGGGCAGAGATGAATGAGTCCAACCGCCCGGAAGAAGCTGGTCACAGCGAAACTAATCTCGATGATAGTTTGACCAGTTCAACAGAGCAAGCTGTGAGGGTTGAAGAAGGGACTTTTGTGAACAACACACCTGTAGAACTTGAACTGCAGGAGATGGAAGAGGGAGATGACGCTGATCAAATTCATATGGAATTTCATGTTGAGAATCATGATGAGGACATTGGTGACGAAGATGATGACATGGGGGCTGATGGTGAGGATGAGGAAGAAGATGAGGATGAAGGTGAGGATGAGGATGAGGATATTGCTGAGGATGGTACTGCTTTGATGTCGCTTGCTGATACTGATGTAGATGATCATGAAGATACTGGGTTGGGAGATGACTACAATGATGAGCTGCTTGATGAAGAAGAAGATGACTACCATGAGAATCGAGTCATTGAGGTTAGATGGAGGGAGGCCTTGGATGGTTTTCATCACCTGCAGGTTGCTCAATCTAGTAGTGGTCTCATCGATGTTGCTGCTGAACCCTTTGAGGGCGTGAATGTGGATGATCTTTTTGGCCTGAGAAGAACACTAGGGTTAGAAAGGCGTCGGCAGACGAACAGGTCTTTGGAGAGAACCAATGGTGCTGGAGGTCTTCAGCATCCTCTTTTGCTGAGACCATCCCAAGCAGCTGATGGTTCATTGTGGCCATCTGGTGGAAGTGCATCCCGGGAATCAGAATCATTGTCAGGTGGAAGCATTGACTTATCACACTTTTACATGTTAGATGCTTCTGCTGTTCCTCAGGATTTTGGACCAAGTAGTTTATTTGGTGACCGCTCAGGTGGAACAGCTCCTCCGCCATTGACTGATTATTCAGTTGGTATGGACTCTCTAGGCGTAGCTGGGCGAAGAGGGCCAGGTGATGGTCGTTGGGCCGATGATGGTCAGCCGCAGGCAGGCAATCAAGCTTCTGCTGTTGCTCAGGCGGTGGAAGATGTTTTTGTTTCTCTTTTGCGTGGCGTTTCTTCTAGTGACACTCCAGTTGAAAGACAATCGCAGGACATTGGGCAGCAAGAGCAGCAATTTGAAGGTGCTCAGAATAGTGATAATCACGTGGAGATGGATGGAGATCACACTGTTGGACAGCAGACAAATAGTCAGCTGGGAGAAGGCGATACGGAGATTCATCAAAGTAATCCACAAGGTGCAGTTGTAAGTGCTGATGAACATGTGAATCCAGGGTCCATTACAGAGGAGGCAGGTGAAGCCCATGAAAGGGAGCCCATTACTGACGATCTGGAATGTCAACAGATGGAGATTGGGGATGGAGATAATCATATGACAGGTCCTGAACTGGAGATCCGTGACCAAGTTGATCATGACTCTTCTTCCGTTGATGCTTGTGCTGATGTGGAGATGAGTGTTGCTAATGCTGAGGCAGCTCCAACTGACCAGCTTATGCCTTCCTCTGAGACAAATGAGCCCTTATCTGATCAGAATGTCTCTTTAAATCAAAATTCTGTGGAGGCCGTTAGAGAGCATGATGATTCCCAGGGTATTGGTGCAATTGATCCGACTTTCTTGGAAGCCCTCCCTGAAGACTTAAGGGCTGAAGTATTAGCTTCACAGCAAACTCAATCAGTCCAACCTCCTGCCTATAGTCCACCTTCCGCTGAAGACATTGATCCTGAGTTTCTGGCTGCATTGCCCCCTGACATTCAAGCAGAAGTCCTTGCCCAACAACGAGCGCAGAGGTTGGCTCAGCAGAGTGAAGGGCAACCAGTGGAAATGGATAATGCTTCCATAATTGCTACTCTTCCTGCCGATTTGCGTGAGGAGGTTTGTTTTTTATTGTCTAGGACAGTGTTTCTGTTATTTTGAACTTTTATTAAAAAATTTAATCTTTTGTCTTAGGTGTTGTTAACATCGTCTGAAGCTGTTCTGGCTGCTTTGCCTTCTCCATTGCTTGCGGAAGCGCAGATGCTTCGGGATAGAGCAATGAGTCATTATCAGGCACGCAGCCTTTTTGGAAGCAGCCACAGACTGTCTCATCGCAGGAGCGGTTTGGGTTTTGATCGGCAGTCAGTCATGGACCGAGGGGTTGGAGTCACAATTGGTAGAAGAACAGCCACTTCTGTATCAGAAGTGAAGGAGGTTGAAGGCGAGCCTCTTCTGGATGCAAAAGCGCTTATGGCACTGATCAGGCTGTTACGCTTAGCACAGGTAAGGCTATTTGGTTCTGTTCATTCTTTGCTGCGTGTGTACTTAATCGCCCATTAATTGCTATTATAATGCTTTAATTAGTTGTACTCTTTCTGAAATATTTTTGAAAGGAAAAAGTAGTGTACTTACTAGTAAGCATTAAAGTTGAATCAGGTCAAGTCTAATTGACAAGAACTGTTGAAGTTTATCTGATCTTTAATTGTTCCTTTATGACAGCCTCTTGGTAAAGGCCTTCTGCAGAGACTCTTGTTGAACCTGTGCGCCCATAGTGTAACTAGAGCAACACTAGTTTATCTTTTGCTCAATATGATCGAGCCTGAAGCTGAAGGTGCGGTGGAAGGTGTTTCGATGGTCAATCCAAATAGGCTTTATGGATGCCCTTCTAACTCTGTCTGCAGTCAATCCCAGTTATCGGATGGTATGCAATGGATGCAATATGAATATGTACATGCCTTTTAATATATGTACTTCTGATGAATCTCATTCTGCAGGTCTTCCTCCTTTGGTGCTGCGTCGTGCTCTTGAGATTCTGACCTATTTGGCCACAAATCATTCTGCTGTTGCAACTGTACTGTTCTACTTCGAACCATCACTTTTGCCCGAGTCGTCAAAATGTTTAGGAACTAAAGTGTGGAAAGGAAAAGAGAAACTTGAGGATAGTGAAGTTTCTCCAAACTGCCCAGCAAATTATGTGGAAGGAAGTATTCCATTGATATTGCTACTTAAACTTCTAAATCGTCCTCTGTTTAGGCGCAGCATTGCTCATGTGGAACAGGTAGACATTGTGGCATCTGTATTTAATGACCACTGTATATCTTTATTTTTTATTGATTGATTGTGGGTTTTTCTTGAGCAGGTTATGGGTCTATTTCAAGTAGTGGTATATAATGCAGCGGCAAGACTAGAGAGCCTCTCTCTCCCTGAGCAGGGCTTGGAGGAATCTCAGAATCTAAAAAGTACCAGTGAGGGCCAAGAAAGTGTTCCTGTTGTAGAAGCAGAGTCTAAGCAAGAAACTAAAGTTGAGAACGGAGAATCATCATCATCGGATACAAAAGGTCTTAAAATATATGATGTTTTGATGCAGCTCCCGAAGTCTGACCTACGCAATCTCTGCCGTCTTCTTGGCTATGAAGGGTATGTCTCTTTTGTGGTGAGATAAATGGCTAGTTTGCGAGTAGGTTTGTTCTCCGTGGTATGTTATTTTAGGTTTTCTACTTCCGGGCCAATAATAATTATAATTGTTTTTCTGTTTATCTTATCGATAGGCTTTCAGATAAAGCGTACATGCTTGCGGGCGAGGTCCTGAAAAAGTTGGCTTTGGTTGTTGCTCCTTACTGTAAGTTCTTCACTCTGGAGCTATCGGACCTTGCCCAAGATCTTAGCACTGCAGCTGTCAGTGAGCTGATCACCCTGAAGAATACTCATATGATGGGTCTCAGTTCTGGTTCCATGGCTGGTGCTGCTATGCTTCGTGTACTTCAGGTTCTCAGCTCCCTCGTTAAGCTCAGTGTTGATGAGAATAGAACCCAGGAAAGTTGTGAAGAGCAGGAAGAGCAAGCCGTATTGCTGAAGTTAAATTCTGCCCTGGAACCATTGTGGCAAGAGTTGAGTGAATGCATAAGCTCAACTGAGGCAAATCTGGGACAAATTTCCTTGTCACCAATCATCAACACAATTAGTGCTGTCGACAATGTTGCAGGATCTTCGCCGTCATCTCCTCCTCTACCTCCTGGAACTCAAAGACTCCTTCCTTTTATTGAGTCTTTCTTTGTTCTTTGTGAAAAGCTGCAGTCCGACAATTCATTTCAGCAGCAAGATCAAGCCAATGTCACTGCCCGAGAAGTTAAAGAATCTGTTGGTAGCTCTACCTCTGGGGTCACAAAGTGTAGTGGTGATTCTCAAAGAATCTTTGACAGTGTTGCCATATTCTCAAGATTTGTGGACAAACATCGGCGACTTTTGAATGCATTTATCAGGCAGAATTCAGGGTTGCTTGAAAAGTCACTGTCAATGATGTTGAAAGCCCCTCGTCTCATTGACTTTGATAACAAGAGAGCATACTTCCGTTCAAGAATCCGGCAACAACATGAGCAACATCTTGCTGGGCCACTTAGGATAAGTGTTCGTCGTGCATATATTCTTGAAGACTCTTACAATCAGCTGAGGATGAGGTCTACTCAGGACTTGAAGGGGCGATTGAATGTGCAATTTCAAGGTGAAGAAGGCATTGATGCTGGTGGTCTCACTAGAGAGTGGTATCAGTTGCTGTCGAGGGTAATATTTGATAAGGGGGCTTTGCTTTTCACAACTGTTGGAAATAATGCAACTTTCCAGCCAAATCCCAATTCAGTTTACCAGACTGAACATCTCTCCTACTTCAAATTTGTTGGTCGTGTGGTAATACGTTGTACTTGTCTTTGTTCCGTTGTTGTTTTACACTATGTTCTTCACTTTTGTGCCTCATCCTGGAATTTCCATTTGCCTAATAGAAAGGAAAATTTCTTTCTGATGTTACCTTATATTTTGTTCTTGCTTGCGTACAGGTAGCTAAAGCCCTATATGATGGGCAACTTCTGGATGTATACTTCACTCGTTCCTTCTATAAGCATATTCTTGGAGTGAAAGTAACTTACCATGATATTGAGGCGGTTGATCCTGATTACTATAAAAACTTGAAGTGGATGCTTGAGGTACATTATCCTGCAATTTTGTTTGTCCATTCTTGTTTTACTTTTCGGCTGTACTTAAAATAGTTGTGCACCTCTGTGCACATTGCATTTGCAGAATGATATCAGTGACATACTCGACTTGACATTCAGCATGGATGCAGATGAAGAAAAGCACATATTATACGAGAAAACAGAGGTAGAAAATTTTAGATCGTATTTATTTATCATCCTAGTCGTTGAAGGGCTTAGGAGATCTGTTACCCCTCACCTTCCCGTTTCTTTCTTATCTAAAAAATTTTAAAAAAAAACCTTCCCCTTTCTTCTTTTGGTCAAATCTCTTTCTTTACCTTTTGTCCATTGTGTAATTTTATTAAATTGCTTTTGCTGTTTGATTGCTGATTGTCATCAATTCTCTTTGCTTGAATAGGTCACTGATTACGAACTGAAACCTGGAGGCAGAAATATAAGGGTAACAGAGGAGACGAAACATGAGTATGTAGATCTTGTTGCAGATCACATTCTGACAAATGCTATTCGTCCCCAAATTAATTCATTCCTAGAAGGCTTTAGTGAACTGGTTCCTCGGGATTTGATTTCTATCTTCAATGATAAGGAGCTGGAGCTCCTTATAAGCGGTCTTCCAGAAATTGACTGTAAGCGAGCTTGTGATTGTCTTTGCTGATTCTGTTTTTGGATTTGTCATTGATGTGTCCCTAATCATTTTACATGCTTTCAGTGGATGATTTGAAGGCCAATACTGAGTATACTGGGTACACAGCTGCATCAAATGTTGTTCAGTGGTTTTGGGAGGTTGTTAGTAGCTTTAGCAAGGAAGATATGGCGAGACTGCTTCAGTTTGTTACTGGAACATCAAAGGTACATGATTTAGGCTTGCTTCCCCCAAAGATATTCTCTTTCCTCAAAAGAATTAAGGCTGAAGCTCAAACATTTCATGTTCTCTCTTCACGATGTCAAAAAGCTTAGCTTAGTGGTGAGCTTAGTGGCAAAGCAGGAGAGAGAAAGAGGAGGCTACCATTGTTGTGTTCCCTAATCGAATTTTAACTCCAAACTTGAAGAATCACAAATAGAATCCATATGGATTTGAAATCGAATGCTTGATCCAAACACAACGTAATGTAAATTCAAAGACTACTATCCCTTAAACAGAGTTAATATCTGAAGATCAACTACCCTAATAAAATTTAACTCCGCCAATATGGATCTGAAAATTGATTAGAAAAATAAAAAATACAACTTTCTGCAAATTTTAACCTTAATATTCTTGCTTTGTACCTTGGTGAGGAGTTAAGTTTCCTACTTATTCTTATGATTAATTCATAAACTTGATTTTGGCGTATAGGTTCCCTTGGAGGGTTTTAAAGCTTTGCAAGGTATTTCTGGTCCCCAAAGATTTCAAATCCACAAGGCATACGGTGCCCCTGAGAGACTACCTTCAGCTCATACATGGTGAGTATTGACAACATTATGTGGTACTTTATGTTGAGGAATTATTTCACTGACTCATTTTGACCTTTTGTTAGTTTCAACCAAATGGACCTTCCTGAATATTCTTCAAAGGAACAGCTTCGGGAGCGGTTGCTTCTTGCCATTCATGAAGCTAGTGAAGGATTTGGCTTTGGTTGATTCTGTATACCTTGATATCTTGTACATGTGAGTTCTTATGGAGCCTTGTCTTTTGTGCTTTATTTGAACTGAAGCCACTGTGATGTCTTATTGCATGTAATGTTTTTTCCGTGTTCTTATGGTTGCTCAAGTCTCTTGATTAATCCAATAGTGCTTTCAGCGCAGGGTAGGCTGCCTGATAGCTTGATTGGAACATTTTACGATTTCGTATTCCTAGGCTGCCTGATTACTTGATTTGGACCTTTTACTGTTTCTGAATTTGATAAGGTGGTGGTTCAATAGGCCCTCTTTGGATTCACTTTTCACGTT